>JBAIZL010000003.1:49224341-49244341 GCA_036971475.1 Prosapia bicincta | reverse complement strand
AGATTGTATTACGTAGTTCCCCAGATATGTCTAAACATATCGTGTTGCCGATGCGCAAGCGGATACTTATGTGCCACGAGTTTCCCTTATGTTTACTTCGGACTTAGTTCCCATGGTAACCTAAGGCACCTGAAGGCTGTAAGCAAAACCACCTGTACTATTGCTTCTCTGGTGAATACATTCGGCAACTCTGTTTCTCGCACTTGCCCCAAGTGTGGCCTTCAGCTTGGTCCTTTCTTTACACTCTGGCCCTTATCCAGGACCCCAAGAAGGATAATGTTACAAACCTGTTACAGACGTGAATCCTCCACTCCCATATTTCCAATGTATTTACGCAATTTTATTGAATTTTAGCTTATACTATGAAGTGATGGCAATAATTCATTATTAATATACACTGACTTAAAATTATAAAATTAATCGACTGAAGCTCGTTTTGAAGCCAATATCATCATCATCCCTTCGATGGCGTCACTTTGTAACTCACTGATGATGCCATAAGAAACGAAAGGTAATAAATTATTACTCGCGATTCAATGTGCATTATCAATAATTATTAAGAGTAATATAAGATTTAAAAGCGTACAAATACTTCCATATCTTTAACTAAACAGTTTGTTTAAACGCGAGTAATAGAATAATCAATGAAAACCAGATTCACCATTAGCAATTATTAATTTAACAAAACATATTTCCTGAATAGTTATTACACAAAAGTACACACACTTTACATGGTTAATCTGGCTCTGCTACTTAGGTTAGAGTGACTTTGAAAAAAATGTTTTTTGAGCGCGAAATACCTAATCGAGAGGAAATTTGTACTACAATCACCATTTAACCCGCAGTACCATTTACTCGCATTATTCTTGCGAAATATATCGAACGATGTAGATTTATGTGACAACTGAAAGATATTGCTGAAATTGATAGATACTGCTGAAAGATATTGGAGGTAGAGAATTGATTATTTTACGAACTAAATAATTTCTGCTTACCCTAATTATTTAATATGGCAAATCATAAATAACACGTTTGGATTGTTCTAAAACCAATCGCGGGCAAATTGGTATATCTGCAACCCTGTATGAACTTATTACTTTGTTTTTATGAATAAAATAATAATTTATTTTTATTAATAAAACAATTATAAATTTGTATTAATAACATGATAATTTATTTTATTATTGTCCTCTAATTCGAGGTTTAATGTTAGATTTTGGTATGTGGTGTTGATCTCATTGTGTCTTTGTTTGATTTACAGTTTATTGCCGTTGTTTAATAGTAAAATGTCGCCTATATTTCTATGGTAGTATATTATTTTGTCTGCATGTTTGTTGCTCTGCAGGATGTATTATTTTACGATATGGTGATGAAAAATTTCAGGTAGACTGTCTGAGATGTGGGAACCCATTGGGAGGCCATCGTTTTGTGGGTAGAATTTATTTTATGAGTTTTGTGTGTGGGAAGATATCTTGGGTGAGTTTTCCTGGAGTTGCGATTGCTGTGAGCATGTTGTGGATGAGGTCTATGTCATTGCATACGTATGTGTGCTTGTTAGAGATCATGTTGTCTCTGATAAGTTTGTCTATGTATCTGCCGGGTTTGTATGAACCACAGTGCACTTGTTACAAATAGAGTAGTCGTCTATGAAATAGATATCGGGAGATGTGAAGCCGAAATCGCCATATTTGTTGGGGAAAATTTCTTCAATACCATGCTGCGCCGCTACAAAAGTTAATAAAAACTTTCACCTAAATCAAGGTTTAAATCCCTTAGAGGGGGGGGGGAAGCTTGGTAGGTATAAGCAACCTAATTCCCTCATTCAGAATATTATACCATAAAACTAATATTTTGTTTGAAAGAACGTTAAAAAAATACATTTAATTAGAGTTGCACTTTAAGTAACATAAAAAGGTTAGTAAGCGAAAATTTTTCTTATTTGTTGGTTAGAAAGATTTTGTAAGCGTAAAAGTTTCAGATAATTAGTAGGATTTTACTATTCTTTTCATCTCATGTTCGTAGTACCCTTGGTTTGCTGCTAGTAAAGTGGTAAATTGAAAAGTTTTTAAACGCTGCGCGTCACATTTTTGCCGAGTACTCCTGGCTATACTCGTACGAGGATCGCGGATTTTGTTCTTGTATGCATATATTTCTACGTATTTCTTCAGTAAATTAATATTAACTTATGTAAATAATTAAATTTTTACATTCTAATAAAAATGTATATAATTAGATAATTTGAAATTTCTATAATTATATTAAAAATATAACATTTTATGTTTTGAATTGATGGGAGATAGTTTGTGTCAGCTACCTGGTAACATTTGTTTGTGGTAACGTACCATATTCTATAAATTTGTGATATTAATATTACATGAAAAAAGAATAAATACTGAGACAATAAAGAACAACAGTATTTGCTTTTTCCATGATACAATGTGATCCACATTAATGAGCATCTATGAGCGATGAGAAGTAATACAACTTACTAAGGTCACTGTTATTTCTTATTGTCCTAAAAACAACACGGTTTTGCACAAAATATTTCTTATTTTCGTGCCGTGCATTTTCTCGTTAAATAATTGTACGTAGTGTTTAAGTCTAATGTTGAAGTATTTAAAACATATTACTTTTATCAACAGCACACAATGATTGTCCTCCAAATCTTGATTTACAAAATGATCACTTGAAAAAATGTCTTTGCCTGTTGACACAGCACTGTTGACGTCATCTTATTTACAATCCCATTCTCAGATATCAAGTGAAGGAAATAACAATAAAATCTCTGTGGTCTTTATAATATCGAAAATATCTATTGCGTACAGATAGAATATCGATTTAAGTTACCCTTTATTGTTTTATGGTTATCTTATAATCGTTTTAATTTCGGAATAAAACCTATTCTGTGATAAAACTTGTTGCACAACTTGGTTTATTAATATAAATATTCTAATAAATATAAATTACTAACCTAATGTATACGTTATCATTATAGTACGTCATTAATTTTCTAAATTGCGTCCTGAAAAATAAATTTAAAGTTAATATTTGTTGATTCCATCTTCGCGTGAGCCACTAGTAATCACTAAGCACCTTTAAATGGTTTAAACTTGCCTATAGTAGCACTTACTTTGCTTGTTGAGGACGGCCGTTTCGGGAGATGTGTCCCTTTGTCAACTCAGACCGTAACTCCCACCTTCGCGTGAGCTACTAGTAATCACTAAGCACCTTTAAATGGTTTAAGCTTGCCTATAGTAGCACTTACTTTGCTTGTGGAGGACGGCCGTTTCGGGAGATGTGTCCCTTTGTCAACTCAGACCGTAAACCATCCACCTCACAAGATTAATCACATCTCAAAATTACTTCACCTACAATAACACATTCTACAACCGGAAAGATGGACTACCTATGGGGTCCCCCATAGCTAACATCTTAGCACAAATATCCATACACCATATTGTACAAAACCACATTTTACACAACAACAAACACTCAGATAACATAATTTATTGGTACAGATACGTCGACGACATCATAACATTATATAGAGGCAACACACGCAGAGCACCCATATTTCTAAAACACCTAAATTCCATACACCCTAAACTAACATACACCATCGAAACAGAACAACAAATCTCCCTCAACTTCTTAGACCTCACAATTAAACGAACGGACAAACAGACACATAAATTCAACATATAACAAAAACCCACCAGCTCTAATACGAACATACACAGTTCCTCAAACCACCCACACCAACATAAACTAACTGCTTACAACACCATGATATATCGCCTGATTAAAACACCACTAGACAAAGATGAACACTACCAGGAGTTAAACACCATAAAATATATTGCACAAACGAACGGATACAACCCAACAATGATTGACAAATTATACAGTCATCCTTACACAGGCACCACTCTTAAGGACAGGTGTATTGCTCCTCTTCTGTACATGTCCGCCTATTACAGGATGAGAAAAGTTGTTAACAAAAACTTATTATTATAATGGGCAAAAAGTCCGTTTCCCGTGTGTGTGTGTGTGTGTGTGTGTGTGTGTGTGTATGTGTGTGTGCGTGTGTGTGTGTGTGTGAGTGTGTGTGTGTGTGTGTGTGTGTGTGCTTGTGTGTGTGTGTGTGTGCGTGCGTGCGTGTGTGTGTGTGTGTGTGTGTGTGTGTGTGTGTGTGTGTGTGTGTGTGCGTGCGCGCGCGCGCGCGTGTGTGTGTGTGTGTGTGTGTGTGTGTGGGTGTGTGTGTGTGTGTGTAGTAGTAAATACAATATAATGCGTATGAGTATCTCGTACATATATTTCATCATATACATCTTTTAATTGTTTTTATTACGTTTTTTTAGCATTACTCTATGATTATAAAAGGAAATACTGATAAATTTACACTTTACACTCCCAGATATTCCGAATTAGTTTAAACCTTTTGTTTCGTTTAATACAATTTCTAAAACCATGTGCCGAATCTAAGATTTAGTTCTATTGTCGAAAAAATATAACATTATTTTGCGGTTAATGTAACGTTTTTATACGTGTCTGGAATCGAAACCGGAACACTTTTATTTCTTGGATAATTGCATTAATAATTACAAAAAGTCCGCATTTTGGTATAAATAAATCAAAATAATCTTACAGAAAGATTGTGCGTTGTAGTGCGGATAAATGTATAAAATAATTAACCTAACGGAATCATCCTAACACAGGCGCCGTACTTAGGAACAGATGTATTGCACTTCTTCCTTACATGTCCGCCAATGTTGTACAGGAACACAATGGTTGTAAACAAAAACTTAATAATATGTTCGGTAAGAAAGTACGTTTCTAAGCAACAGTTATTAATTTGGGTGTTGTCTTTAGTAGTTCATTGAATCACTAACAGACTGCGTTTCCGTATATTATCGAGCGAATTGAAGTATTGTAAAACCTAATATGTAACATATCAATAGACATGAATATAGTTTAAGTTTTACATACGTAACCAAAGATTAAAAATGAAAGTACAACATAAAAACGGATTGAAATTTATAAAAAAGCACGATCCGATGCAAAACGTAAAAATAGGATTGGTAATGTAAAATAGTTAGAATGCAAATAGTAAGGAGTTAATACTTTTACAAAGCAAAGAATGTAAAACAGTTACAGAGAAACTCATGCATATTCAGGAGTAAGTTTGGTATACTCTTGAAAGATATTTCCTACATTCCTATACTCCAGGATATTCCTCTGTTTAGTACTAAATGTGTAGTTTTATTATAATACATTTGCTTTAACGGATTGCTAGTTACACCAAAGCAAACCTGTACCATGATCTTATTATAGATACGCCTATATCTGAATCTAGTATATCCTGATGTTGGCATCCGTTTATCTTGCCCTTTAACAACTTAAGACTGCTGACTCGTTTCGAAAAGTCGCTCCGTTGATGCCTGTTTCTGGAAGTTTTCCCTTGAGGTCATGTATGTAATTTAGGTTAGGTTAAGTAAGTTTCAAAAGTAAAGTAACATTCAAAGCAATGGGGTATTGTTTCTTCTAGATTAGGTTGAGTGACGTTTTGTTGAGTTAGGCTACTATTAGAGTAGTTTTCAACAATGCACTGTTATTGTACCAATGCTTGGTGAGGTTAGTTCATGTAAAGGTTAGTTTTAACAATCTAAAAGGGTTGTGTTCCCGTGTCCTGCAGTTGTTATATCACCGACTGTTATGATAGAAATCAGTTTGCATTAAGCTCCAAAGTTAAAATAATAAAGAAATATTGAGTGTTTACCTTGTAGCTTATAACTAGTAAAACGAATTTACCACATTTAGTTTGTAAATATTTAACTTGTAAAATAAAAGTTCTAAAACCGGTCGTAACACTTAGTTAAAGATGTAACCAAGAATGGTAAATAGGAGAGCCCACGTTACTGTAAACAGTGGCGAGAGTATGTTCCGAAGATAGTTGCTTAACTGATTATTAATATATTTATATCCAAGCAATTAAAACTGAAAAACAACGTAAAATTAAACATTAAATTAAGTAACACAACAAAATGTATAATACACTTTAAATTCATAAAAAAAGTTAAAACAGGATTTATAATACAAGTTCGTTACAATCCTAATTGTAAGTAGTTAATACTCTTCCAAAACAAAAAAGCATTTTGAGAAGAGTTTTGTTTTAAAACACACTACTATTTACCGTCTGCAAATGTGCAACAGTTACAGAGATACTCACGCACACACATTGCACGGGAACCCAAACACACACTCACACTAACACTTACACACACACACACACACACACACACACTGAGTGCATGTGTGTGTGTGTGTGTTTGTGTGTGTGTGTTTGTGCGTGTGTGTGTGTGTGTGTCTGTGCTGCCTGGCATCACAGACCATCTAGAGTCCTAGACTCCTCTCCTACAATACCAGGTTAGCGGACTAGTTCTTTAGGCTGTGATTCCCTGTGTTACGCGCAATAACCTTCTAGTCTCCTGACTATGACGATCCTTATATCTCCCTATTCTCTAAGGGTTGCCCTCCAGTGTGTGTGTCTGTGTGTGTGTGTGTGTGTGTGTATGTGTGTGTGTGTGTTTGCCCGCATGTATGTGTCTATATCTCATGAGAATCAAGACAAAATGCAGTTATAAAATGTCATTGTAACTCTACGAAAGAGAAACTATCTAACTTTGTGTGCCCTCGCCATGGAAGAGGAGGGTTGAATTAACAACTTCACCCCTCTAATCAGAAATGAATAGATGTAGAGGAGAGTTGAAAAAATGTGGAGTAAGGCCATGCTAATACACAAATAAATGTTATTTTGAAGGGACTGAGTACAAAATATAACAACTTGAATGTGAGGATGCATTTCGATACTTCGCTCTATGGATGCCGTCAAGGTTTCCTCTCAAGGTCATGTATATAACTTAGTTTGGGTTAAGTTAGTTTCAACAGTAAAGTAACATTTAATGCAAGGGGGTAGTGATTCTTCTAGATTAGGTTGATTCAAGTTATCTTGAGTAAGGATAAAATTAGGTCAGTGTTCAATATTCATCGTTATTCTACCAATGTTTAGTGAGGTTAATACATGTAAAGGCTAGTGTTAACAATCTAAAAGAGCTGTGCTCCCGTGTCCACCAGTTGGTATATTCCCGGTTGTTGTAATATAAATCAGTTTGCATTAAGCACCAAGGAGAAAATTTTAAAAAAATACTTTGTGTTGTTTTAAATATTTATTTGTTTTTTAAAGAATTATATTTTGTTTCCATTAATACTGAGAAGCGGGCAATGGAGTGTTAACTTTGTAACTTATAACTAGTAAAACGAATTTACCACATTTAATCTCCCTAGTGTAAGTATGGGTGCCGAATTGTAAAATAAAAATACTAAAATCCTTTCGTAACGCTTAGTTAGAGATGTAAGCAAGGAAGGTAAATAGCAGACCCCATTTAACTGAACACATCGGGGAAAGTAAGGTTCGAAGATAGTTGCTTACATGATCAAATAGTAATCGCACATTCAGCGGGTGTGAGCGAGTGTAGCTAGATCAAGAATTAATTCATGAAGTATGTTATTAAACTTGTTATACTTAAGAATTTCTTAAGTTAAAAAAATATTTACCCAGATGCTAAATGTGCTAATGCAAAACCTTTACTAGTTCTAGTTGTAAGTAAAATTAGAAATAATATAAAAAGGTTTACTTCTGTAAGCGTGACATTTCCCAGATGTTTGTAGTTACTTTCCTGACCGCTCTTGCATTTATTTGCATTCTTAACAGCCAGAAAAATTACGTTCCGAATATAAAATTAGAAAATTTGCATTTGTAGATAAGAATATATAGGAACGCGAATAAAATCAACCCTTATTTCCAAATAAATTATACGAATAAAATTATTTCAGGGTCGCGTTT
This sequence comes from Prosapia bicincta, assembly GCA_036971475.1. Lineage (NCBI taxonomy): Eukaryota > Metazoa > Arthropoda > Insecta > Hemiptera > Cercopidae > Prosapia > Prosapia bicincta. The sequence continues at coordinate 49,236,438 of JBAIZL010000003.1, read as the reverse complement.
AGTGATGTTTAAGAATATTTATTCTTCCTTTTATTACCATTTACCGTTGTAAATTCAATGAAGAAATACATTTCTCTAAAGCATAACTCAACAATTAAATTGAAGTATTGTACTTCTAAAGGAAATAATATAAAATGCACTATACATCTTTTTAATGTTTTTTTAAAACATTTTCCATTTAGCATTTCTCTATGATTATAAAAAGAAAAAAGACTGGTAAATTTACACTTAAGACGCCCAGATATTCCAAATTATTTTAAACTTTTTGTTTCGTTTTAGAACATGGAACCCAGAAGGTATTTTATACAAATTATTACCATAGGATTATTGAAGGAAGAGAACAGAAAAATGTAAGAATAAATGATTATAAGGGAAACAAAGATATTGGAAAATCGTTGAATTTATTAACAAAGTAAAGTTTCGGTATAAATACAATTTCTAAAACCATGTGCTGTATTGTGGGACACTATCTGAGGTTTAGTTCTAAAGTCGAAAAAGTATAACATTATTTGCGGAGAAAAAAAAGTATTTATACGTGTCTGGAATCGAAACCGGAACCCTTTTATTACTTGGATAATTGCGGTAATAATTACAAAAAGTTCGGATTTTGTTATAAATAAAACAAAATAATCTTACACAACGACTGAGCTTTGTAGTGCGGAAAAATGTTGAAAATTTTTAACCTAACGAAATCCTCCTGACAGAGAAGCCATGCTTAGGAATGGATTTATACCACTTCTTCCATACATGTCGTCAATTACAGGAAGACAATGAGTGTTAACAAAAACTTAATAATATGTTCTGAAAAAAGTCCGTTTCTAAGCAACAATTATAAATTTGGGTTTTGTCTTTGGTAGTTCATCGAATCACTAACAGATTGCGCTTCTACATGATTTCGCACGAAAAAAAGTATTAAAAACCCTAATATGTAACGCATCTAATGACATGAACATGTTTTAAATATTACATACGTAAAATACATATTCAAGGGGCAGAAACTGATAAACAACGTAAAATTATACATAAAATTAAGTAACACAGTAAAATGCATAAAACACTGGAAATTTATAAAATTTATAAACAGGATTTATAATACAAGTTCGTTACAATATACACAATATATTATAAACAGTATATTGCCAAGTTCTCCGGAACCTCTGCGCACATCCCGTGTAGCAAGCGTGCTACTGAGTTATAAATGTACTCATTCTTGATGAAAAAGCAAAGAAAAGCGCCCTAAGCATAGCATGCCTTACTTATACCCCCTCTCTTCGTACGGTGTATCAACACGTTTCCAGTGCTTTGTGTTCGCTTCCTGGTAGTTTATTCTACCCGAATCAGCTGCTCAAGTCATACTGATTACGTCATCAGTAACGTAACCAATCCTCCGGGTTAATAGATAGTTTTCGTGATATTGTTTCAGGGTTTCGCCCTGATTGAGATGTAGGGGTCAGGTTTTGCATAAGTAATCGCAATAAATATAGCCTTGAGTAGCGTCTAGATACTGCAATAGTTGCCCCCTTTCTTCGCAGGCAACAAGTCTTTATAGTTTCATCTAGCTAAGACTAAGTCTGTATATTTCTAGTAATAGTTATAAAACAATGTTCTAAATAATAAACAAATATTTTGATTCATATTTAGCTCATATTTGTTGCCTTCTGATTATGCTAACTGTGTTAGTGAAATGTACATAAAGGTTGTGTAAATACTTGCAGCAAGGTTTTTGTAAGAAAATTAATCTTTCTATTGTATAATATTAGTAGAAAAAATAGGGAGCTTAATTAATGGAAGCTTTTGTGTTGTGCTTCTTGTTTGCGTCTATTTCTTCTTAAACAATCTCCTACGTTTATCTAACGACTGTATTTTGTAAATCGTTTACGTTTTCCGATCACTAAATAGCTTGGAAAATCTTTTTAATAAAGTAAGTAGTATTTTTCCTTATTTTCACTTGAATCCCAAGCTTAGATAGTTTAGTACATGAGATGGTTCAGCATCTAAATGGTGCTCTTTACAGGCTATACTGGTCCTGTATTGTTGAATACAGCATCTAAATGGTGCTCTTTGCAGGCTATACTGGTCCTGTATTGTTGAATATTTATGTTCGTCGTGCATTAAACTGTACTATAGACGGCTAGGCTAATTGTGTAAACGATATCAAACTACTATCCGTTGTGAAACCATCAATGTTGCTGTCATTATTTCTTCGCTGTCTATTGTGCGAAGAAAAGCAATAGAAAACTTAGCATAGCGGCATGTTTTACTTATCAGTATATATATTTCATTTGTGTATGTGTGTGTGTGTGTGTGTGTGTTTGTGTTAAGGCCTATATGTACTGTATATATAGCTATATCTCTCTCTTTCTCTTTCCCCCCTCTGTCTCTCTCTCCCTCTTTCTCTCTCTCTCTCTCTCTCTCTCTCTCTCTCTATATATATATATATATATATATATATATATATATATATATATATATATATATATATGTATGTATATGCATGATTTATCCTGATTATGTTTGTAGTGTTTTTATTGGCGAAACATTTTGAAAAATATATAACTTTAAACTCATCTTGTATTTGAATTTTTTTTATTCATAGAAAGAAACCACAAACAAGAGAAACATTCACAAGTAAACGTATACCAATATTTAAAACACACACTCACACACGTACATACATACATACATACATTACACACACACACACACGTATATACATACATATATATATATATATATATATATATATATTAAAACAACATGAATGATTGTAATTTTCATTCCTGATGATGTTGGTACTGTTTACCAACGAATAGCTTTGGATATAAAATAATAAATATTCTTGTATTTGAATAACCTGTGTTGTTTTAAATTATTAAACAAGAAAACGTATTATATATATATATATATATATATATATATATATATATATATATATATATATATATAAATATTGCAATATGTTTTCTTGTGTATTAATAAAGAACAAAAGTCAAAATGCAAATACAAGAATTATATTTGAATTTACAATTCAAAGCTTTTCGTTGGCTAACAGTACCAACATCATCAGGAATATTAAACAATTAAAATTAACATATGTGCAAATTAGATCAAATAAATAGTTATGCCAAATCAATTACAATGTTGTTAAAAAAAAAATCAAAAATGTTGTATGTATGTATTTGTGTAAGCACGTGCATACATTAGACTAGTTTCTAAGCTAAAATAGACTAGGTTTAGACAAAGATGGCATATTGCGACCCTTGATGTTTTATACGAGAATCCGGACGTTTCGCACGAATTTACTTATAAGGTCGTCAATTTATGTATAAATTAGTTTAAGCACACCTCAACTATTCATTTTGTCCAAGTCAATACACTTCTCTCATATGTTCTTTCAGAATTCATGTTAAGCATATTTTTAAAAAATAACAATAATTTTGTAATGTTTATTTGTAACACAATTGTGCAATATAATACAATACAATTGCATTAAATAATAGAGCTTTCTATCTACGTGTATAAATATAATGTCACCTCCCCACGAGGACAAAGAAGGAGCGACACCGCCTGCATTGTTTCTCCATTCCAGCACAACCGAAGCGACGTTGCAAGAGTTAGCAACAAAGTTTTAAAATGAAAGTTTGCTCCCTCTATTATCTGCCTTACAAAACCGGCTAAATGCGTGAACAGCAGAGTTGGATGCAATTAAAATCCAGACCCAGACAGAGTACATCAACATTGCAAATATGTTGCGTACATACATTCTTCAGTCTGCATAATGAAGGGCGGAGAAATTAATTCCAGTTCCATTAGGCCTTCCCTTAAGCTAAAGTTATAAGGCAATGTTGGTTTTCCTAAATTTTAAACAAGAACTTTAGTTTTACATTTATTATAAATAATAACTCTGACAGAATTAACCGAAAGAGATATCTCAAATCAAATTAGTTTCAAGAAGCAGCAACAAATATAGCAAAATTTTTTTAAAATTTAGCGCAGAAAAAGATGGCCATACAACGCGTTTCATTGATAAAAATATGAATTCTGCGTATTATTTATTTCTTCATTTTATTTTATCTGATATACAAGTAAAAATCCCCATTATGAGTTGAATAGGCATATATTTTTTTGTAACAAATTTTTAACAAATATTTACAGTTATTAAATGTCATCCCTAAACAAACGTTAACCTTGTAAAAATAATAACAAAATCACCACTATGAGCCTTAGGTATAAGCCTATATAATTACAAAATCACTATTATAATGTTTAAAACTATTATGTAATCAAGGGAACATTATTATATTATTAAGAACATTTTTAACCTGAACATAAATATATTATTCATATTATATGATGTATGTTTAATATTATTTTATTGTAACCAAAACATTAATAGATAATTCGAAACTAATTGAATAAAACATTATTATTTAGTTCTGGGCTCTTACAAAAAACCACCAAAACATTACCATACTGTTTATAATTATTACATAATCTCCAAAACATTATTGTATTGATCAGAACTAATATATAATAAGCAGAACATATTCAGAACTATTATATAATGAACAAATCTCCAATATAATATTTAGAACAATTGTATAATCACCAGTACATTGTCATATTGTTTAAAACTTGCCTAACCTCCAGAACTGTTTAAAACTATTATATAATGAGCAAACCTCCAATATAATATTTAAAACTATTGTATAATCACCAGTACATTGTCATATTGTTTAAAACTTGCCTAACCTCCAGAACTGTTTAAAACTATTATATAATGAGCAAACCTCCAATATAATATTTAAAACTATTGTATAATCACCAGTACATTGTCATATTGTTTAAAACTTGCCTAACCTCCAGAACTGTTTAAAACTATTATATAATGAACAAACCTCCAATATAATATTTAAAACTATTGTATAATCACCAGTACATTGTCATATTGTTTAAAACTTGCCTAACCTCCAGAACTGTTTAAAACTATTATATAATGAGCAAACCTCCAATATAATATTTAAAACTATTGTATAATCACCAGTACATTGTCATATTGTTTAAAACTTGCCTAACCTCCAGAACTGTTTAAAACTATTATATAATGAGCAAACCTCCAATATAATATTTAAAACTATTGTATAATCACCAGTACATTGTCATATTGTTTAAAACTTGCCTAACCTCCAGAACTGTTTAAAACTATTATATAATGAGCAAACCTCCAATATAATATTTAAAACTATTGTATAATCACCAGTACATTGTCATATTGTTTAAAACTTGCCTAACCTCCAGAACTGTTTAAAACTATTATATAATGAGCAAACCTCCAATATAATATTTAAAACTATTGTATAATCACCAGTACATTGTCATATTGTTTAAAACTTGCCTAACCTCCAGAACTGTTTAAAACTATTATATAATGAGCAAACCTCCAATATAATATTTAAAACTATTGTATAATCACCAGTACATTGTCATATTGTTTAAAACTTGCCTAACCTCCAGAACTGTTTAAAACTATTATATAATGAACAAACCTCCAATATAATATTTAAAACTATTGTATAATCACCAGTACATTGTCATATTGTTTAAAACTTGCCTAACCTCCAGAACTGTTTAAAACTATTATATAATGAGCAAACCTCCAATATAATATTTAAAACTATTGTATAATCACCAGTACATTGTCATATTGTTTAAAACTTGCCTAACCTCCAGAACTGTTTAAAACTATTATATAATGAGCAAACCTCCAATATAATATTTAAAACTATTGTATAATCACCAGTACATTGTCATATTGTTTAAAACTTGCCTAACCTCCAGAACTGTTTAAAACTATTATATAATGAACAAACCTCCAATATAATATTTAAAACTATTGTATAATCACCAGTACATTGTCATATTGTTTAAAACTTGCCTAACCTCCAGAACTGTTTAAAACTATTATATAATGAACAAACCTCCAATATAATATTTAAAACTATTGTATAATCACCAGCATATTGTCATATTGTTTAAAACTTGCCTAACCTCCAGAACTGTTTAAAACTATTATATAATGAACAAACCTCCAATATAATATTTAAAACTATTGTATAATCACCAGTACATTGTCATATTGTTTAAAACTTGCCTAACCTCCAGAACTGTTTAAAACTATTATATAATGAACAAACCTCCAATATAATATTTAAAACTATTGTATAATCACCAGTACATTGTCATATTGTTTAAAACCTACGTAAACTCCAGAACTGTTTAAAACTATTATATAATCAATGGAATTTTATTATATATTTAAGAGCTAATATACAAGAACCAACAAATTATTATATTGTTTAGACCTAATGTAAAATCACAGAAACATTACTATGTTGTTCAGAACTTTTGCATAAACACTGGAACTAACCACATGACAACGTTTAGCCTTAACTCGCCGCAAGGTAAATACATTCACTCAAGTAATTTATTGACAGTAATTGAAAGCAGTTAGATTAGGTTCCAATCATTCAAATAACCATGTTTGCGGCAAGTGACATGCAATTGCTTGTTTAACTAACTCCTAATTAGACATTTCATTACATTTAATGATGGTCCGCAATTATAAACATTCGGTGTAAATATACACATAAAGCCGCCATTTTGAATTTTACCGCTTGATTATCACACAATAAATTTATTCCTGTTATCATCACAAATAGGGAAACAAAAAGGAACCATAAATATGCAGTTTATTTCATTATATCAATGTACAATATTCCTTTATCTGAGCTTTGTAGTTTATTTCCTTTTTTTATTTCTGTTGTCAGTAAGTAGTTCATTTTAAAATTGTTCAATGTGTAATAAGTTTTTATAAACACATTGTCTTTACCAATTTATTATTTGTTTTAGCAACAATATATTGCGTAATCAAATAAAGGGTACTTTCGACGATTTGACATTGTCCACCTCCGGTAACGTTAACGCTGGAGACGTGCTGGGGGATGGAGTGAGACCATTTTGACGTATTTAACCTTCTATATAGTTAAGGACAGAACAGAACAGAACTCTACGAAAGTGAAATTGGCCATAAGAGGTGAAGGTGGACGGTCTGGGTGAATGGAAAATCCACATCCTACCGTGTTGCTAAGTCTCCTTGCCAACTCTACGTTAAACTTCCGTTCGTCGTTCCGTGTCACAGCGTTCAAACTGACAACATCGCATCCCTACCCCGCCACAGACACGTTCCTTTTCTTCTTTATATCAAACTATAGCTACAGGTTTTCTCGACCTATCAGTGGTAAACTAAAACAAATTTTGGATAGAATAATAACTGTGTAAAGTTTAAAATGTATAACTTTAACTATCGCTTTTAGAAAAATATATGAAAACTTCCGAGCTGAACAGTGACGTTTTAAGGTAATTTGTATTTATTTTGTTCTGAGGAACATCTGATAAAGAACACACACACACACACACACACACACACAAACACACACACACAAACACACACACACACACACACGCACGCACACGGACACGCACTTATATATTTGTTGTATAGTCTGAAATTGTTTGGGAAAATTGACGGTTGAGTGGATTTCATGACTGAATGTTTTAAAGTTATAATACATGCATGATAGGAAGTTAATTACTGGTGAAAAACAAAATGTCTCTTTTACGTGTTTTACATTCAAAAGAGATATTAAAGTTAAAAATATTAGGATATATAGTGTTTAATTTTTTCAGTTTCATCTCTGTAAATAATTCGATTTATGTTGATATTGAGTTATAAAAATTAATATTCTAATTTATTTGTGTCTATGAACAAATAAAAGTAAAAATGAAAAGTAAATTTCCAAAATCTGTAGTTGAGTAATTCGGTAAGTCATTTTTATTTTAGCATTAGTTTTAAAAATTTTCTTTAAATGTGGATTTCAAAGCAAACACCTAAATACGTCATCATGGTTGTAGTGTGATAGAATCGTTCCACTATAGGAACTTACTACTTGACGTCATAATAAATAGTAACACTCACAGTTTTACAGAGAGCAGCACCTGCTGGCCACACCAAACTTGCCAACTGTTAGTAGAGTCAACCTATAGTGTCTCATTTGCTGTCGATCATTGCTTGTTTTGGCAACTGTAAACATAGCAACACATGAGATTGGTATTTATTTATAAAGCATTTGCTTACACGCAAATCAAGAATTATTATTTGGTTCATATTTGTACATAAAATATTATAAAAAAAACAAAGATAGTAGACAATATGTTAAACTTGTATGTACCTCCAGGTAGTTCACGATATACCTCTCTGATAAAGAAACTGTATCAGTTCCTGTGATTGAAAAGAATTTTATCGGAATTTTATCAGTCAGTACAAATAATTCTCCTATATAAACAATGTTAGTAGATTTCAAAAAATAGAAACCGTAACACATAAATTTTTATTGCATGAAAAACCAGGTGTTATACCATCTTTTCATATTGATATTGGTTTACTATAAAAAGATTTATGTACATTTCGTTTGAAGAAGTTATTTTACAAAATTTCTACTGAGGTTACCAAAGAAAAAATTTATTTTAGTTAACCTAGAGGACTATTTATGATATTGTGTGGTATCCATGGCAACAGTTTAAGGCTGTACAATGGAGGTTTCGACGAGAACCAGAGGGGGTAAAAGTTCATATACATCTTTGAGAAATATATTTCTAGATATTAGAAAATTGGCGCATTGCCAAGGTCGCCAAAGTTTGTAAATGAAGATTCTCAGTTCGAATCTGGCTTGACCATACAAATTTTATAATTTAATTATTAAATAAATATTTGAAAATCCGTAGTAACCACATATGTCACTTGTTACGCTTCACTTGTTACTTTCCTTTAAGTAGTGGCTGCCCGTGAGCAGGTTGCAGGGTTGTGCAGCCTCTAAACCAGCGGGCAATACGAAAAATAATATATATTTTTTTATTATGTAACATTTACGTAGATTGTTACTAGTAATTTTCCATCATTTAACATGATGCATGATTATAAATAATGATAAAAAAGACAGAGCCGCAGCCACCATTGCAAAGAGTCTTGCGAGATAACCTGCAACACCCAGTGACGTCACATCTAATGGAGGAAAGTTGTCTGCAACCTAGGGAGTGTTCGGTTAGAATCGGCTCGTTCCGAAGTGATGCTTATCCGCTCTGTTCCGAGTTTGTTGACAATCACTGATAAGATTGAATTGAGATTTTTTTATTAATAAATAAACCCACGACGAGATCCGATGTAAAAAAAAATTGAAAATTGCTAATATATTACCTTTAATAGAATAAATTATAAAGTATTAGACAGTCACTATTTACTTTGCCTACAACAGCCCTATAAGTTTTAATTTTTACGATTTCTTTGCCTTAAAAACACTCTTACGATCTGAAAATGCCACAGGTTTTAGGCACCAGCCGCCATTGCTTGTTCTTATGACGCGAATTACATGCTTCGTCTGCCACTCAAAATCTATCGGATGATATTTTAAAGGAACATTAATATAAAATTCATTTTCAATAGCCTTTAAACCGTTTTCTCGACATATGATACAAAAATGTATGTAATTTTACCACCTTAAAGATATTACTGGGGGAGGATTAACAAAATCCCAAATAAATAATTTACAAATGATTTCACGTCTAAGCATTTTTGAAAGCTCAAATATTTATTATTATTATATACAGTTGTACCTTCATATATTCGGGTAATAAGCTCCAAAACTACCGCGGTAACGTAAAACCGCGGACAATAAGGACGAGGTGTGTTATCTGCGTTAACACACAAGTACTGTACCTACAGATATTTGCAGCATGCAGTAGTACATGTACATAAATACGGGAATTGCATAAGTGCATTATATACTGTAAGCTCCTTAAAATATTACAGTACAGTACGTAAGTATTGTTATGTACAGTAAGCTCATTGTGCAGGTTTAAAAAGAAATAGACGCAGGCAAGAAGCACAACACAAGAGCTTTAAGCACGTAGTTCGCTTTTGAGATTGAATAATGAAACAATTATTATGAATCTATTTTTATTACAATAATATTATTCAATAGAAAGAATAATTTGCTTTGCAGAACATTGTTTATAAAAACCAATAGAGAAACCAGTAGCGTATTTATAATCAATAAACAATTGCAAACCTTTGCTACAAATATTTACACAACCTTTATGTACATTTCGCTAATACAGTTAGCGTCATCAGAAGGCAACAAATATGAGGTAAATATGAGTCAAAATATTTGTTCATTATTTAGAACATTGTTTTATAACTATTATTAGAAATATATATACTTGGTCTTAGGTAGATGAAACTATAAAGACTTGGTCCCTGCGAAGAAAGGAGGCAACTATTGCAGCGTCTAGACGCTACTTACGGCTATATTTATTGTGCTTACTTATGCAAAACCTGTCCCCTACATATCATCAGGGCGAAACCGTGAAACGATATCATGAAAACGATTTATTAACCCGGAGGATTGGTCACATCACTGATGACGCAGTCAGAATGACTTGGCGGCTGATTCGGGTTGAACAAACTACCACGAAGCAAACACAAAGCACTGGGAACGTGTTGATACACCGGGCGAAGGGAGGGGGTAAAAGTAAGGCATGCTATGCTTAGGGTGCTTTTCTTTGCTTTTTCATCAAGGAATGAATACACTTATAATTCAGTAGTACGCTTGTTACACGGGATGTGCGCAGAGGTTCTGGAGAACTTGGCAATATACTGTTTATAAAAACGGCTTTAAAAGGAGACGTATTATAGTGGTCCTATATACGGCCAAACCCATATTTAACAAATTTTTGTTTTTAGTTTAAATATAGCCACTACAGAATTAAACAAACAAAAATTGATTTATTTCTAGTAATTTTTAAAACTCCCAACTAACAACAATGGCTGTCCATGAGGTCATAACAGATTTGAATTCAATTATTTAAAAAAAACTATTGATCTATAGAGTTATTTATTTATTAATAAAACTATTTATAGAGGTGACACTCACACAAATTTTAATGTATAAATGTACTTAATTTTATGTCTTATTTTACGTTGTTTTCCACTTTTAATCCCTTGAATGCGTATTTTACGTATGTAATATTTACAATATGTTCAGGTCATTTGATGCCTTACATATTAGGTTTTTTAATACTTCATTTCGTGCGAAATCATGTAGAAGCGCAATCTGTTAGTGATTCGATGAACTACTAAAGAGAAAACCCAAATTTATAATTGTTGCTTAGAAACGAACGTTTTGCAGAATATATTATTAAGTTTTTGTTAACAACCCTTGTCTTCCTGTAATTGGCGGACATGTACGGAAGAAGTGGTATACATCCGTTCCTAAGCATGGCGCCTCTGTCAGGAGGATTCCGTTAGGTTAAATATTTTCCACTTTTTTCCGCACTACAACGCACAATCTTTCTGTATGATTATTTTGATTTCTTTATAACAAAATGCGGACTTTTTGTAATTATTACCGCAATTATACAAGAAATAAAAGCGTTCCGGTTTCGATACGTATAAATACGTTTTTTTAATCGCAAAATAATGTTATATTTTTTCGTCTATAGAACTAAAACTTAGATAGTGTCTCACATGGTTTTAGAAATTGTGTTTATACCAAAACTTTATTTTTGTTCATAAATTCAACGATTGTCCATTGTCGTTGCTTCTCTTATAATCATATATTCTTAAATGTTTCAGTTCTCTCCCTTCAATAATCTTATGATATTAATTTGCATAAAAAGCCTTCTGGATTCCATGTTTTTACACGAAAAAAGGTTTAAACTCATTCGGAATATTTGAGAGTGTAAAGTGTAAATTTACAAGTCTTTTTTCCTTTTATAATCATAGAGTAATACTAAATAGAAAATGTTTAAAAGAAACTATAAAAAGATGTATATCATGAGATATATGTACGATAGACTCGTATTTCATACGCATTATGTAGCATATACTGCAATATAGTAGCACTTACTTATATATATTTCATAGACTAAAGTGCTTTTTGTTTATGTAAAAGACGTAATTAGATACATAGTGCATTCTATATAT
>JBAIZL010000003.1:48974341-49214341 GCA_036971475.1 Prosapia bicincta | reverse complement strand
TAATTTCTTCATATCATCACGTTAGGTCACGTCGTCAGTTTACCTGTCTATCAGCTAATTCTCGATGGCCACAGTCTTATATTATATTATTATCCATTATATTATTCTTTATTGTTATATATTTATTGCTACTTGTTTATACTATTTGTTGTTGTTTGTTGCAATATATTTCTTTGTTTCAACAAACATTTAGTTTTTTTAAATTTACTTAGATTATATTTTTGAGGCATTTTTTTCGAAGATGAGCAAAACTGGTTTTAAGCCATAAAACAATTGTTTTAAATAAGTAGAGGCTTAATGTCTTAATACCACAATAATTATTTCACTTTAAAACAAGAGGTTGAGTGTAGACGTAATATAAACAATAAACCGTGCCACAACCTGAGCACACAAACTGTCAGACGCATAGCTTAGTAATAAATAAACGAAGCAATTATAAATACACATAGTAGCAGTGTCCCTTGTTTAACTGCCTCAGTATTGGAAATCTTACAAACAACTCTAATCTGTTGAAGCTATTTCACGAGTAGGTTTTTTACAGAACTTTTCCTTCGCGTGTAGTTTATTTTTTTACATGATTGAATCGTGTCTTGTTTGTTTTTTAGGTGTCAGATTTTGTGTATTCTTTAAATATAAAACATATTATATTCTATATTTGTCTATCATTCTTCACAGTGTACAAATCCCCTTTCTTCACCCCCACATTGAGCATTTAATGATTGATCAAGCCTAACGCCTATCACAGAAAAATAACCCTTCTATCTGCATTATTATTACTAAAACAGTAACTGGGATCTTTCCATTCTACACACACTAGGGGCTGATGGAATCATATTTATGCCCCAAAAACAATTTTAAAAATTTAAATGCTATTTGACAGTGTTCTAATTCTTAAAATTAGATATAGGTTGACAAAATAAGGACAAAATGTGTTTTAAATTTATTTTAATCTGAAATAAAGAATATTCTGTAAAAGAATGGTGTAAGAGAAATCTACAGAATTATGTACAAAGTTACACATATTTAATAATAGCTCTTTAGCTTAATATTATCTCATTCTATCTTTAGGAACTATAGTTATCTTGAAGTTATAGTTTTTAATTTCCATGAGAAAGTTGGAAATAGTATGAAATTTCTTGTGAAAGTAGTCTATTTAAAATAATTTAAATATAATATTTTATATTTGTCAATAATTCTTTACAATGCACAAATCACTTTCATTCAACCCCATGTTGAGGCTTTTGCCCATTTATGGTTGGTCGAGGTTAACAGTCATTCACATTAAAATATCTCTTCCACACTTAGTAGTATTGAATAATATATATCTGGGTTTTACCATTCTACACAAACAAGGGGCTGATAAATACTAACTCAGACCTTTTTAATTCTTTAAATTAGACATACGTCGAAAAAATAAGAATAAAGTACGTTCCTAATTTACTATAACCACAAGGAAGGATAATTCTGTAAACAATAATACATACAAGTGCATGTGCAGGGTGGTATTTGTTTAGGAAATCAGGTTAAACTCTTGCAAGATAAAAACCAGGTCTTGAAGGTTTTGAAATTTTCATTTTTAGAAACAAAAAAAATTGTTAAATCTACGATACTTGCTTAAACGTTTGATAAAAACATTATCCTCGCTTACAACAATTATTTATGGATGTACGTTATAACAAGTGCATTTAGACAGTCTGTGTAAGTTTAAGTTCTCAAAAATGGTCAATTATCATAGGAAGGTAGACATATTATGAGGAGATTGCATATTGTGTATGGATATTTATTAATAGTTCTACGGTTTATATAAACTCATTCTATTTTTAGGAAGTTTACATAACTTGAAATTATAGTTTTTAATTTGAAAGTTTGCAATTAGTGGGAAGATTGATATAATACTAGAATTTAAGTTATTATTTTTTACCAATAAAATATCAAACAAACTATAATTTTTTTGAAAACAAAATTTACCTCAAAACCTTCCATAGGTAGAGAACAGTCTAAAACCATTTCATTTGCCGCAATATTAGTAGGAATTAGCATAAACTTGTAATCTGTTAAATAGTAAATACTGACAATTGTTTCTGTCTTCAATACATGTTTTCTACTTACGAGACCATTAATTACAACTTGCTTACAGCCCAATTGGTAATAATGTGTAACGTAAAAGAAACAATGCATATAAGCCTGAATAATGGATTCTAAAAAATCTCTACAGGCTGCAGTTCCATTTCCTAGTTAATGGACGAAGTAATACAAGTGACCTTGGAAGATTTGAGTCTTAGTCAACTGGAAATAACTGAGTTGGCGGCAACTGATTGAAATTAACTAGAGTGCAATATTTTTCAAGTTCTGTCAATTAGTTAAATCGTCTAATCTTTATTTAGTTTACATCTTTACTTATTCACAAGTGTTCAGTATCATTCAGTGGTAAATTATTTAAAAACAAACTAAACCATAAATTGATTAGAAAAATGATCAATTTATACACGAAAAACACACAATCTAACCACTAATATGAATTGTATGGAAAACAACTGAATTCAAGGTACGACGACTGGTATTGTCAAGCATTACTGTATTTAAGTGTCCAACACTAAATGGGTTATAAAATCAGAACTTTATTTCCTCTCCCTGTCCTCTTATATAAGAAGCACAGTATTGAGTGGTAGCTAGAAGCAAAAGTAAAGTAGAAATGTTTCTAACACTCTTTTATGGAATACAGGAAACATCGAGCACACACAAACAACCACCTCCAGTCTACCCGCACACCGACCCATAACTCGCTCACCTACTATCCCATTTATCTATTCATCCATTCACTATCATACACATTTTCATTCTGCCTACCCTTACACTCCCCCACAAACACATCCATTCACACATTGACTCAATTTCCCACTGAGCGAATCACTCACTCAAACCCTTAAGACCCAACCATCAATCACTTTAATTCACTCCATTCCCATTTATTCATCACCTACTACCCCTACTACGCTCATCCTTAGCCCCTACTTAAAGAACCATTCACCAACCCAATCTTACATGTACCCCGCCTATCCCTAGAAACAACTTACGCTCGCTTACCTATTTGTAGAAGCACCTATGGCCCATGGCCTATCTTTACTCACTTATTCAGTCATGTACCTACGCAATAATAGATACATCCATTCAGTCACTCTCTAAACCTATCCAGGCATACACCGACCCCCTAGCCCACCTAATCATATATAACCTATCACTCGCCAAATCACATACATTACCCTGCAAATTCACTAAACACACTCCGCTCAACCTCTCTCACTCACCCACTTACTCTCTCACGTAACCACTTACGCTCCCCCCCCATCCACTCATCCAATCATTCTCTCACCCACCCAATCATACTCACTTTCTCAACCACAGACTCTTTCATTCACTCACCCAATTCATTCTCAAAAACTCTCAATGCTGAGGTTAAAAGAAAGACCACATTTGAAGTAGCGGTGCAACGCGAAAACCTTTCAGAGGCATGAAAAATGATTGCCACTTTGTATTCAATGTGATTTTAGTGTACACCAATGAGAACGGCTTTCGAACTGGACTCTTTTAAGGTCAATGCGTCCGTGTAAACGTAGGACCATCCAGTGGCAGGATAGTTGTTAGTCAGCATTTATAATGCAGATGACCATCAGTCACTGCGGTTTTATATTGGATGATGCCGGGCAAAACCAGAACCACTGGAATATGAGAAGCTCCCGAGGGATTTGAGGGGAACTTAAGGCTTTTCCCCCACTCTAATTGATGAGCTTCTCCGTTAGAACCAGGTCTGTAGTAGTTTATTTTGAATATTAAGACGGACATTTGCAATGCGCTACGTTTTTCAAAAGTTTTCGACCCTATAAAAATTTAATAATAAATAAATATGTAAATATAAAAGGTAAAAAATATTTATATTACAATAGTTAATTAAATCGTACAACAATTAATCAAATGCTGAATTTACATTACCATGGTTTCTTAAAGACATTTTGAATCATATTTTCTTAGTTTGAAAGCTAAAATATGAAGCTTAAAAACTTTTGGAGACTCTGTAAGTTTTAATCAACTTATTCAACCATATGGTGCTTCTATCACTATATATTCGTGGCATCTAGACGGTATATATGGAAATTTAGGAATAAACCACTGTTAGATTCAACTTTGACTGCAGATATAGGGCCTACATAGATGTATGACGTCGACATATAACCAGGTGTAAGATAGTCTAACTAGAACATTTTGTTATAGTATTCCAGTTAAATTTTATATAGGTAAATACAGTGAAAACCATTGCTCTCTTTTAAATGCTGAATTTCGAGGTTTCCAACTTATTGCCGAAAATGTACATATTGTTCTTTTTATCAAAACTATGTAACTTATCGAATTGCTAAATAACTATTAAAACTATATAAATGTCCCATCAGTGTATTCTAGAATTAGTTTGTTTATTGCTCGTGTATTTATTTCTATTAGCCAAAGTATATGAATCTTTTCATCATATTTGATTTACAAATAATGATGTCTTCACTTTAAGGTGGAAACTGTTCTAACATACGAGAACTAAATTTGATGCTACCACAAGTTTATTATAAGTACATTCAAGAAGTGCTTTATTTTTATTTAAGATACAAAATATAAAACTATCACATGTTGAAGTTTGTAGGTCCAGGCGAGTTTTATTAAACTTATTTATATTAATATTTTGTTTGGAGTTAGGAGTTAATGAAGTAAACACAAGAATCAAATTTAGTCAGTTTTAATTGCGGCAAACAAAGAAAAGCTTATGAATACAATTAAAATAAGAATATTATTAATATTAGTTAAAATTTATTTCAATGTAATTGCAACAAATCATATCTTAACAATAATATCCGTGAGATGAGTTGAATCTGTACTTTGAGTTCATGATTGCAGAAATGTCCCCTAATGGTCCCATTCTTAAAACTTTTAGTCTGATATTCTACTGCATATCAAGCAGATTCCTATATTTATTTTTCATGAAGTACATAGTTGAGGATGCAAGTTCACATCTGTAGGTAGTTGGAATATGTAGTATTAATTTCATTGCTTATTTCTAAGTGTTTTGTAGTGGCAACCAAAATTCTACAATGCTCTCGCCATTAAAACATTCTTTAGTATGCCACTGCCACTGCGGTCAGTTCAAGTCGATCTTGTTTCTCTTCTGAAGCACTCTGGGTCTTTTTTATTTCAGGGAAGCAGAACGTAGTTCTAATCCAACTTTTATTATATTCCAGGCCAGGAAAGTATTCCCTTAAAGGGGTTGATAAATTTTGAAGATTTAAAACTCTTAAATGTACAAACACAGCTAAGTAAGCAGTCGCAAAGCCAAGAAATGTCTAAGTAAATCTCAATACTTGGTATCAAGAAGAAAGATTCTGACCTTATCCTTATCATCAAAAAACCAAAGGTGGTATAGGCCTACCACCTCGGGAGAGCCGCCTTACTTAGGTATGAATAAGGTACTGCACATGCGCACTGCACTCTAAACGGCAAAGGTCTGGTTTTATTTTAGTTAATACGTTGAACTACCTCATTGAGAGTTTTAT
Source organism: Prosapia bicincta (assembly GCA_036971475.1). Taxonomy (NCBI): domain Eukaryota; kingdom Metazoa; phylum Arthropoda; class Insecta; order Hemiptera; family Cercopidae; genus Prosapia; species Prosapia bicincta. Next base: position 49,208,756 of record JBAIZL010000003.1, on the reverse strand, counting down.
GCAACACTTCAAGAAATCTCTTGGCTACCAAAGCCTCTTGATGAATCCAACGATCGGATACGGCCGCAGTGAATGTGTTAAATATAAATATTTTAGTATCAGTGACATCTCACCTACTCCTAAGACATTGCCCGCGGAATCTTAGGGGTTAGTTCCAGTAGGGAACCACTGGAGTAGGCACCCGTAGCGTGCTGCCACTTTTGTTGATTTTACACTCCTTAGCTTGCTACAAACGAAGCCACGTATTTGATTTGAAAAAAATCGTGGTTTAAACCCGTTCATCTCAAAAACTGTTGCTATCACTTTTTAAAAGCCTAGAAGTGATTTTTCTATGTTGTATTTTGCATTACAGTTAGAGTGATGCAAATCTATAGATTGGTTATTTGCTTCTGTCTTTTTGTGTTCATTTTCCTTTACAATATGGTCGGGAAAGTTTTCTCCATGGGAAGCGGGAGGTTGGTTATTTGTGCCACGATATATCCAATATTTACAGAACTCGTAAGCAACATCACACCGTAAAGAAACTATGCTCATACTGACGTAGGAACTGTGAGGCAGAATATATATATATATATATATATATATATATATATATATATATATATATATATATATATATATGGAAATTTAGGAATAAACCACTGTTAGATTCAACTTTGACTGCAGATATAGGGCCTACATAGATGTATGACGTCGACATATAACCAGGTGTAAGATAGTCTAACTAGAACATTTTGTTATAGTATTCCAGTTAAATTTTATATAGGTAAATACAGTGAAAACCATTGCTCTCTTTTAAATGCTGAATTTCGAGGTTTCCAACTTATTGCCGAAAATGTACATATTGTTCTTTTTATCAAAACTATATATATATGTCAAAACTATATATATATATATATATATAAAACATGTTTCCAGTCAGTGCCTGCCAGTTAGCCTGACAAGAGTAACCATGTTGCCTTGTTGTTCTGTGTTATTCTGACACAAATATGTAGAGGGCGCCACAAGCGAGGTTTTGAAGAAGTAAAGCATCTATTTTAATAATAAATATTATCCTTTCAAACTTTTAAGAATTTATAAAAATAAATCTTGACGAACATGCAAATATAAGGAGTATATAAATATTAATATTATTTATGCCAGCTAAAACCGTACAACAATCAAGAATAAATCTCATTTATATAGCCATGGTTACGTAAAGTCATTTTTCATTATATTTTGTTGGAAAAAGAACAAAAAATATGAAACTTAAAAACGTTTGGAAACTTTGTGAGTATTTGTTAACTTAATTAAGGAAATGTTAACTTACAACAAAACACATTCCTATCCTACAGCCTTTGTGTATCAAGTACGAATAGCCATGGTGGACATTTCTCCAAACACTGGCATATAATAAATAGCTATCTAGCGTTCCAATACATAAATAATGATAGAGGTTTTGTAAGCAGGAATAGTCTTCAGCTGGTGATAGAGTACTTAGTGTGTGAACCTAACAAAAAACCTAAAAATATTAATTACTAAAACATTTTTTATTTTGACACAGCATCAATATTTAATACATCTTTTGCTAAAACATCCATTTTTCCTGCAAAATATCAAGAAACGATATTTATGTATAACAAAAACAATGTCTCTCTTCTATAAACATGTTCTTCATTTACAACCATATTTCTAATTATATATCCCCTTAAATGTCAAGGCTCTGCCGAGGTGAAAGACTGAAAATGAAGAAATATAAATTTTCCACAGGTTATGGTCGACTTGATTTAGTTAGTTAATAAAATTGCCATTTGCTTGTTATATTAGGCCTACTAAATGTACATTCTGACATTTAGGCTACTAAATATCGCATAGGCCCAATAAGACATCTCGAAACTCAGATAAAGTTAAATATAACGATGTTTTGTGTAGCTCAAGAAGTTGAAACCAGGAGCGAATCCTTAAGGAAACGATCCCGGTTCCCCTTTCCTATGGGGAAGAAAGTCCAATTATTATTTTTGTCAATGCGCTGACAATAGTCAGCCCTTTACCCTCAAAGGTTTTGACGCATAGAACCTTTAATCTCCGTCCTCTATGATGCTTTCCAAACTGTTATATTTCTATTAAAAGAAGTCGCAACAGCCTTTGAACCCTTTGCACAACACCAGGATCATCTGGAGGACAAACATCCTCAACCTTCTTTCTTTAAATTATAAAAGATCTACTTAATTTCAAATACAATTTTTATATTTGTAGTGAATGATTTATTACAGATTTTCGAACGTTAATTCAGTAATTAAATTTAATGAAGTAATTAAGTTTTTAATGGGAGATAATATTTTCACAAAACTCGCAAAGTGTGGAATATAGTTATTTCGCCTAATTTGGATAAAATAAGTGATAACATACAATTTCATTAAACAGCTGATTTTATGTTGATGGTGATGTGGTAGAACAGCTGTTTCAATGAATAGGTTACGTTACTTTATTTATAATAATTTTTTGTTGTTGTTAACCTAAGTAGGAATTGAATCTTAATATTTGTTTGTTTTTATTAGTAACACCTTGATCCCTATATAGACCTATATTTCTGTTAAATAGTCAATATCTATATTATTAAGTGAAAGCTATCTAATGGTCTATTGAATAGGACTTTATACATACATGTTTAACTTTAAAAAAAATATTGCAATAACAGTTGCCTGTGTGTGTGTGTGTGTGTGTGTGTGTGTGCGCGCGCGCACGCGTGCTTTTAGAATAATACAAGTAATATTGTATACTTTGTAAGATTCTTGCTTTAATAAAGCGATGTCTTGTTCCAGTCACGTGCTGCTTTGGTACAAGGAAGAGGAAGGAAAGGGGAGGTAATTACTATTAGGTTGTTTTAATTTCACCTAGAAATAAAGTAATTTAGTAGTTTTATTAAAATCCACTAATTTAATTAAATAGTTTTACAGCTGTTTGAAAAGTCATATATGATTTCATTTTCCACGAATTGCTGTGTATAAGGCAAATATTGGGATCCTCATTTCATGCGTGTCCTTTAGATAACATTCAAATATCATAGCATCAAATTTGAGCCGCCAGTTTTAGAATTTTCATTTTGATGTTTATGTAAGTCTCCGCCCTTAAATCTACTACTATAGTATTATACTTCAAGGAGAAAATACATGAAGTTTAATGAAACTATAGATCCAAAGTATTAAAGTTACATAACTGTATAAATAATATGTTAATTAAAACATTAGATTTGAACCATTAGTACACACATGCCTTAAATAAGACGCCTTCCACAAGGTGTAATTTGCGCCCCTTGTCACAGATATAACATTACAAGAAACCGACACTGTGGCCGTTAATTGTATTCAATAATGTCGAGCATTTCATTAAGACAAATGTAAATAACAGGATATTTAAAACGAGTAGAAACGAACTATCAGAACGTTCCCTTCAAGTTATTTATGTTTTTCAGTAGTTTTAATTTGTATAAATTTAAATTTAATAAATATATATTAAGAGCCAAGTGGCAGCTTATAAAATTTGACTTGTATTTTTGTTTATATATAATTCTATGCTCTACGAACATGACTTTAAAAAACTATGAAAACAAAACATTTGCTATGATATATCGTATCTATATTATAGCTATATGACACCAGATTTATTAAAAAATCTAACTTTACAGCAGTTTTCGATGAAGACATGCTCAGCTATTTGTCAAGCGCATACCCAAGAATAAAGTTCGTTCCTATTCTCGAGGTGATTCCTGAGGATGATGAAGAAGAAGAGGAAGCGAAAATAGTTTATAAAAAACATGCAATATTATCTGCAAGTGATTCCGCACTATTTCCGCAAAAGATTGAAGTACCTGCATTCTACAGGACTCAGTCGTTTTGTAAGTGACTTTTTATTTGTTCCTTTCGTTTTATATAAAATGGAAATTCTATTCTTAATTACTAGAGTTATAATAGAGGAGTACTAGAGTCAGTACTAGACTCTTAATTACTAGAGTCAGTTATATCTGATGATTTACAAATGTCAGTGTTCCAGTTAGCAACGAGTTCCAAATCATAGCTCTCTTTCTCTCTCTTTTCCTCTCTCTCTCTCTCCCTCTCTCTCTCTCTCTCTCTCTCTCTCTATATATATATATATATATATATATATATATATATAGAGAGAGAGAGAGAGAGGGAGGGAGAGAGAGAGAAAGAGAGAGACAGAGAGATATAACTTAGAACTTGTTGCTGACTGGAACACTGACATTTGTAAGTGAGCAGATATAAGATATATATATTGAAATTCTACATGAAAATCTATCACCTAGGAAAAATGTTTGTGAAATATTTGAACTGTAAGAGATCGTAGAAAACTGTCGCTATCTATCAAAGGGCAGTCAGTTGTAGAACTTTCAGCAAAAAAAGGGTTACTGCACGCACTTGGTATAATAATAATAATGCACGCACCATAAATAATAATATATTTCGAAAGACTACATTGTAGGGAAAGTGGTCTAGATCACTGGAGAGGAGAGTTAAGTTCGGCATCGAGAGACCCTGCGAATGTATAAAAAGCACGTCCAACTAACACATGCAGATTGAGAAATGTTCAGAAGTTCCCACCAAAGCCTAAGATAAAGCGAAGAAAGCGACGTTCTGATAAAACAGAAGAAAAATTAGCGGTATTTGGTATCCAATCAAATTTGAAGAGAGGATGAAACCTGTATGGAAATTATCCAAAGGAAACACGAGTTAGTCAAATTCCCTAACTGAAGGGGGCGACAGGGTAGTTTTGGTATCAAGCTCTAAATTAAAATAGGAAAAAGTAAACTAGCAAGATAAAAGTAGTAAGTGGTGTTAAGTGAAGGAGATAATCAAGTAGGAAGTGGTATTAGTAAGAGAGATATTATAGAACTAAAGTTTACTTACGGTATAGAAGCATTTCTAGTGTAGGAGAATAAATGTACATTATTAATAGTTTATTTATCTATAACTACCTGTAAATGTTACAATTTAGAACTTAGAACTAAAGTAAATCTGTTATTGTATAACACATGTAATAATTTGCTTCCCTTATAGTCAAATATCCTGTAGTAGCCTACATCGTAAGTAAACTACAATACTCGTGGAAGCATTGCTATACAACGTCCAATAGACATCGCATAGGAAAGGTTAATGTAAATCATTCTAATTTTACCTACCGACCTAAATATCCATTTATATATTTTATTATCATCTATATTTCTGAATATCTATCTAATATTATCTATTTTACTACACTTGATGTTTACAAATTATAATGTATGTTTTCAGAAGCGACATTTCGGCTTCATGGTTTGGAACGACGTCTGGTGGAGGTGAGCAATCATTTTACTTTAAACTAAATAAGTTTAGGAACCCAGCAAGCTCCCTCAGCTTGTATGGGATCACACCAAGCCGGAGACTCTATATCTTGCCGTATACGTTTATAGACTAGCCTTGAGTCTTATTGCCTTCAGTAGCTCCTAGTTGCTAAACTAAATAAGTTTAGGAACCCAGCAAGCTCCCTCAGCTTGTATGGGATCACACCAAGCCGGAGACTCTATATCTTGCCGTATACGTTTATAGACTAGCCTTGAGTCTTATTGCCTTTAGTAGCTCCTAGTTGCTAAACTAAATAAGTTTAGGAACCCAGCAAGCTCTCTCAGCTTGTATGGGAGCACACCAAGCCGGAGATTCTATATCTTGCCGTATACGTTTATAGACTAGCCTTGAGTCTTATTGCCTTTAGTAGCTCCTAGTTGCTAAACTAAATAAGTTTAGGAACCCAGCAAGCTCCCTCAGCTTGTATGGGAGCACACCAAGCTGGAGACTCTATATCTTGCCGTATACGTTTATAGACTAGCCTTGAGTCTTATTGCCCTTAGTAGACGAACATTTATTGCCTTTACATAAATTAGACGAACATTTGAAAAAACATTACATAGATGTGCATTAAGAAGCTGTTGATCCTCATTTATACTTATTTTTATTCATTTTCTATTCTCAGATTGCTGAAATGAAAGTCTACCCGCTTACATGTTCTTTGTCTCGACTTATCTTCGAAATTACCCCTTTCGACACAACCTTTTCTAAATCTCTTGAAGAACAGGGCCATTTCAGGTGAGCAACGAACAGAATTACTTAATAAAATAAAACAATACAATTAATTGTATATTAACCTAATATTTTTTATTTGAATTTCGTAATCGATAAGAATAGTTTGTAAATTATTTTATGTCAAGTAAAGTGTTTGTTATAGGCAGTGATAGACGGTGAAAGTTCATTTATAACTCTTATTAATGTCTAATGCCTTGTATTTTGTGAAGGGATGGGGGATGTTTAAATTTGTACACTTTACTTTTCTTCTTTGAAAAGGAAATCCGTCGTCCTTCACAACGTAAAATTCGTGCACTACACGTTCTTGTGCGATGTTTTCACAAAGTCACACAGCATTGACAATTACTTGCCAATTTTTGGGGATTTCTTCAAGAAGTGTTTCTTGAAGTTTAGGGAACTTGTTCCACTAAGGGTTCAGGCACAGGCAAAAATAATTTCAGTATTTCAATTATTTATTGAACGTTTTTATTATTATTTATTATTAAACGTAAATTATTATTAGGAATAAAATCTATTAAATTACCAGCATCCGACAAAGTCATCAGTCTTGCGCCGACTGGAGTCCTAATACAATAATACGTATCTTAATACGCCGGCTGAATAAATTATACAATGCAATTACACATTCTCACTACTTAACAGCAATTGTAGTGAGATGAGTTGAATCTGTCCTTTGGGTTCATGTTTTTGGAGAAATGTTAGGCTCCATACTTGAAACTTTTACTCTGACGTCATACTGCATATCAAGCCGATTTCTTTAATTATTTTTCATGAAACACGTAGTTACAAATACAGTCTCAGCGAACGTGATAATTAAAAATATATCAATTTCAGTGATATCTCACGGACCCCTAAGACATTGCCCACGGTCCTCTAAAAGTGGGAACCACTGCTTTAGAGGTAATTAGTGTAGAACTGTCCTCAGAAGTAAATATACTTGCGGAATGGGAATTCTATGTTTCATTCTTCGTTAAAGCCGCTACATACTGTCTACGCCTGCTTTATTGGCGTAGTAAGAAAGAAACGTTCATAGCTATTTCAAAGTAAAACAATCAGGATATGATGTACTAACAATATAATTAAACCATTTGAGAGAATCTAAAACTATGTCAGAACTGGGCCGTATATCATATAATTTCCACACCCCTCCCCCAGCCCCGACCTCCCACGAAAGGTCAGTATATTGACCTCTAAACTAGTCTTTAGTTCTGCGTATTTAGTAACCGTAAAAACTACATAAAACTTTATATTGTTTTACTTTTTAGGAGAAAAGAACCTATTATAGTATAATAGGGATTAAACAGTTTCTAAACTTTTTGATTCCATTACCAATTTCGATTCTAACATTTTTCTTTCGATTCTAGATTCTTAGGTCGATTCTCGATTCTTTCAGGTTATATATGCATACATTTTATTCTCTAATAATAATTTAGCTTATACCTCGGTCGTTTGGTGAAGCCTTTTGAAAACTTTTATTAAAAGTAGTAGGCAACACAAAACGTTGTTTGTTATGATTTATGAATAGGACTATCTGAAAGCATGATAAGCATATCGGATAAAAGTGACAAATAAACGGACCATGAGTGCTTGCGATCGTCTTTGTTGTTGCGTTACAAATAATAATAATATTTTCGTTATCTCAAATCTTCATTTGCTTTAATCGTTTAATTCATTCAAACCAACTAATACATAAATAAGACATAGTTGATGATTAGTTATTTTCCCAATAAGTTACACCGTTCACGAATTTCAACAGTTGTAAAAAACAAGAACCGGAATCTGCGCTTTAATCATTGCAGAATCGAGTATCGACTCTCACTAGATACCATTACAATCAACGACTCCTGGAATCGAGAATCGGAATCGGCGCAACTGTATATCATAGTGTACTTCGGTCTGGACGACGATGTAGCTATAGAAAAATGTAGAAATTAATTTGTACTAAAAGTATGAAATAGTGGTGTGCTCGTAAAACTTATTAAGCTGTGATGCATTTTAATTCCATAAAATCTAGATTAAATAAAACGGATACATAATTTTAGAATAAATAATTTAGATAAATTAAACGACACGAAGTTACAATAAATTTGTTTATTCTGATTTAGCTTCCACCAGAGTCATCGAAATTCTTCTTGTTTTGACGCCGGCCTAGGATCGGCACCCTTTCGGCCTTATCATCAAAATTTATGGGATGTAACCAACCCGCGTCCGTGCACCGCACACGTACATCCCGGGGAACGGAACTACGCCGTTTGCAAAATGGGTTAGAGGCAAACAATATCGGAAGATTTTAACAAACTTAAGTAAAACAGAACTGAAGTTACTGAAGTTTAACAGGATTCAAATACTAGCCTTCCATGAATTCTTACGTGATGTAAGACATTGATAGAAAGATTTCCACCCGGGATGTGCGGAAAAGATGGACGAAACAACAGTGAAACAAAATTCCAGTGATCAAAGTAGAGCCGACCAGTAGAAAAGAGCCGACCAGGCAGACAAATCCAGTAAAACATCAAACCATAACTTCAAAATTACAGCAAAAATTTCAATCAATATAAATGAAACAGGTCCTTAAAATGCAAAACGAAACGCCAATAGAACACTTCGACATTTTTGTAACACGAAATATAATTTTCAGTCATTTTGTATTATTTCTCACTTGTTTTAATCTAATACGTTATTCTAAGTATATATATATATATATATATATATATATATATATATATATATATATATAAATTTCAATTTTAAAATATAAAATTTTAAACTTTATAAAAAACAGGATTTAACTACAAACATTATGCCATATCCAAACACGTAATAACTAGAATGTGTAAAAAAACATTCTAAAGAAGGGACAATTTTGTTCATTTGGAAAAGAATTAGAATACGAACAGTGAAAGGAAGTGAACATGGAGCTAGGAAGACCTTTGGCATTGGAAAATAATAGGAAGATTATATCATATGATAGGTCACCCCGTATCTTAAGAATTTTGTGATTGGAGGAAGTCTCAGCACCAGAGGAGGGGTAGCCCAAAAGGGAAGCAGAAAACAACGAAGGCAGTTTCAGGGTGGTATGAGTAGTTAACCCGGACAGTCGTTTCGAACTCTCTCCGCTTCTTAAGTTAAAGTGTAGAAGAATCATAATGCCTAAGTTCGTTTGTAGTATTACCCTAGTAGCCTAATATGTGAGTTTCCCACCCCTTTTAGGGATTTTACTCTGTAAATGTGAACTTTTTAACATGGAAATGTGTTGCGTTTTCTAAGTATTGAAGTCAGTAAAAAAAGGGCAGTGAGATTTGTATTTCTAATGTAGAGGCAGAGCAGTGACTAACTTTCAAGCTACGAAAATCAAATTTAAATGTTTTAAATTGTCGGTTAGAGAAAATTCTAAAGAAACCCAAATTCTAAAATTATAGCCTTAAGTCGGGAATGAATTGACATAGATAAAAAAAGTATCAAGACAGTGAAATTATTAACTTGTAATAAATTCGAACCTTTGAATTTAAAAAAACTGAATGTGTGGTAACACGTAAAACAGTAAAGCAAAGAATGGAGGCAGAAGAGCAATAACCAACTCAAAACAATATAGAGGGAAGAACTAATTCGGATCACAAAGTAGATCGGCCAAAACAACCTGAGACGTCTGCACCAAACTAGTAACAAGATTTACAAGGACCCTGGAACCTGCTCGAGTTATAAAAGTTTAGAGCTTTCTTATTTCTTACAAATAAGTAAAAAATTAATTTTTTGGGATTAGAATAGAAAATAAAAAAAATCTTAACAAAAAAACATTTTCATGAAAATGTCATGTTCTTGAGTTTAGTGGCTTTATCTTGTGAGAACGAATAAACCCTGAGACAAACCCTTGACTGGCTTATGTCATAAGACCAAGTTGGCGGGTATTAAACTTGTCAGATGTAAACAAACGTTAAGAAATAAAGGCAAAATTTGAAATATTCACGTCCACCTTAAATAAAGGTAATTTTATATGAGTACGTAAATTACAACGAGTAAAAATATTTGTAAAATGTTGCAAATTAAAAAGTAAATAAACAAAGGTTTTTTACAAAAATATCAGAAATAAGAGATGACCCTTAACATATGTACTTGAGCTACTTCATGTTTTTAAATAATTTACATTTATATTAAATAAGAGTTTGAAATGAATAAATTCAAGGTTAATTTAATCAATTTTGAAAAATAAAATCACTGTTAGTGTTAAAGATTGAAAAAATGAGGATAAAATTAAAAATATTATTGCTAAAACCTTTTGAATCAAACACAACCACCCATAAACTCACAAATTAGTAAACGCACGCCACAAACTCTCTCTCTCTCTCTCTCGCTCTTTCTCTCTCTCTCACACCTAATCCACTCACTCTCTCACCCACCTGCTCACTCTTGACCCACCCACTCATTCTCCATCAATCTAATCACTAACCCATTCTCACTCTACACTCCCACTCATTCTCCATCCACCTAATCACAGACCCACCCACTCACTTTCTCAGTCACAAACTCTTCCATTCACCCACTCACTCACTCCCACTCCCACTCAGCCTCCATCCACCTAATCACTCACCCACCCACCAAATCACCCACACATTCACACACTTTCTCAGTCACAAACTCTTCCATTCACCCACTCACTCACTCCCACTCCCACTCAGCCTCCATCCACCTAATCACTCACCCACCCACAAAATCACCTACACATTCACTCACTTTCTCAGTCACACACTCTTTCACTCACCCACTCACCTACATATTCATTCACCCTCCCATTCACTTCCACGCTCACTCTACGCTCCCACTCATTTTCCTAATACCTAATCACTCACCCACTCATCAAATCACCCACATATTCACTTACTTTCTCAGTCAAAACTCTTTCATTCAACCACTCACTCACTCTAACCCCCACTCATTCTCCATTAACCCAATCACTCACCCATTCACCAAATCACCCACACATTCACTCACTCTTACATTCGCCTCCCTGCTCACCCTACACTTCCACTCATTCTCCATCCACCTAATCACTCACCTACTCAACAAATCACTCACATATTCAATCACTTTGTCAGTCAAAAACTCTTTCATTCACCTACTTATTCACTCTAACCCTCCCTTACTCTCCATCCACCTAATCACTCATCTACTCAACAAATCACCCACATATTGACTCACCTTCTCAGTCACAAACTCTTTCATTCACCCACTCACTCGCTCTAACCCCCACTTACTCTCCATCCACCTAATAATTCACCCATTCACCCACTAACCTACACATTCACCTCCCTGCTCACTCTACAATCCCACTCATTCTCTATCCACCTAATCACTCACCTACTCAACAAATCACCCACATATTCACTCACCTTCTCAGTCACAAACTCTTTCATTCACCCACTCACTCACTCTAACCCCCACTTACTCTCCATCCACCTAATAATTCACCCATTCACCCACTCACCTACACATTCACCTCCCTGCTCACTCTACACTCCCACTCATTCTCCATCCACTTAATCACTCACCCACTCACCAAATCACTAACATATTCTCTCACTTTCTCAGTCACAAACTTTTACATTCATCCACTCACTCACTCTAACCCCCACTTACTCTCCATCCACCTAATAACTCACCCATTCACCCACACATTCACTCTCTCTCGCATTCACCCTTCTGCTCACTCTACACTCCCACTCATTCTCCATCCATCTAACCACTCACCAACTCACCACATCACTCACCCACTCACCACATCACTTAACATATTCACCAACTTTCTCAGTCACAAACTCTTACATTCACCCACGCACTCACTCTAACCCCCACTCATTCTCCATCCACCTAATAACTCACCCATTCACCCACTCACCTACACATTGAATCACTCTCGCATTCACCTCCCTGCTCACTCTATACTCCCACTCATTCTCCATCCATCTAACCGCTCACCAACTCACCACATCACTCACCCACTCACCACATCACCCACATATTCACTCACTTTCTCAGTCACAAACTCTTTCATTCACCCACTCACTTACTCTAACACCCACTTACTCTCCATCCACCTAATAACTCACCCATTCATCCACTTACCTACACATTCAATCACTCTCGCATTCATCCCTCTGATCACTCTATGCTCCCACTCATTCTCCAATCACATAATCACTCACCCACCCACCAAATCACCCACACATTAACTCACTTTATCAGTCACAAACTCTATCATTCACCCACTCACAAACTCAAATCTGCACTTATTCTCAATCGACCTAATAACTCACCCATTCACCCACACATTCACTCACTCTCTCATTCACCCACCTGCTCACTCTACACACCCACTCATTCTCCATCCTCCTAATAACTCACCCATTCCCCCACTCACCTACACATTCACTCACTCTTACATTCGCCTCCCTGCTCACCCTACACTTCCACTCATTCTCCATCCACCTAATCACTCACCCACTCACCAAACCATCCACACATTCACTAACTTTCTCAGTCACAAACTCTTTCATTCACCCACTCACTAACTCTAACCCCATTGTATTCTCAATCCACCTAATAACTCACCCATTCACCCACACATTCGCTCACCCTCGCATTCACCCACCTGTTCACTCTACACTCCCACTCATTCTCCATCCACTTAATCACTCACCCACTCACCAAATCACACACATTAACTTACTTTATTAGTCACAAACTCTTTCATTTACCCGCCCAATTACCTTCTCTACAACCCACCAGAACAGCCACCTATCTGCCCCCCCCCAGAATTACTTATTCACCGAGCTCTATTAGCTGTAATACATTTTTTAAAAGTTTTGTTAAGCAACCGTTGTCTATATGTGCAATGGAATGTTTTGCGAATCTTATATTTATTATTGACATTTGATTAAGTAATCTTATCTTTTGATAATATAATTATTTTAATTTGATGAAAAGCTTTGCTGTTATTTTCATAAATATTCGTGTTTATAAAAATTATATTGATTAAGGCACTTGTTTTTGTGGCGATGTATTTATAACCCTCTACATAGGCGGTGGGCTGATATCGTGGTGGGTTCAATACAAGACAGTAACTTGTGTGAACTGAAAATATAGAGACAAGAACGGTTCCAGTCTAAACAGTACTGAAGAAATTTTAAAAGGCTGTCAATTCATGAGATGTTAAACTTGAAATATAAATAAATTATTCATTGCTTCAATTTGAAAATGGAGTAATATTTAAATATGTATAAATATTTATCCACAAACAGGTTTTTGAAAAGGAACATGATTTAGTATTTTTTTGTAAAGTAAATTCCTACGTCAATCAACGCAGACAATTTTTATTTTAGTTTCATTTTGTTTTATAATTACAATAAATACAAAACATGTATAAACATGTGTCAGAATAACAATATTAATTGGCTAAATAGAAAAATAGATTCCTTGCAGTCTTCCATTTTTCTTTCACTTATATTGTGTTGTAGTTTCTTTTCGCTTTCCCGTTTCATGATCGTTTGTAAAGCAAGGTTCCATACCGTTATTCCTCTTTATTTATTTAATTCTTTTCATTCTTTTTTATTAATAGAGCATTATTAAAATATTGTATAAAAATTACTACAAATTGTTTACAAAAAAAAAGAACCTTTCCTACACAATAGTTACATAGCTGAACTCTAGCCTTATTTTACTTAGTAAAGTATTTAAAAATTACTTTAATCAGTGAATTCAAGATGATTACATCAAGAAACATCAATCGCAAATGTTCGTCATACACCATTTACAGTTACTATGATAGAAATTGAAGCCCTGCCAGATAGCATAATATATATGTATAGTTGTAATTTATAGATTTATTACATTTTGAGAAATAAAAAAACTACCTACTGGTATTTTTCAGCAGACGCGTTTGGCTCTAGATCAATGCTGTCACAGACTAGACCAAATAAGTCTCAAGTTGTACATCCCAAAAACTGTAAGTATTAATATTTATTTTTATTAAATTACATTTTTTTTAACAAGGCTAGGTTTTCTTGGGTTCTTGTAAATTTGGAGAATTAATAATAAGATATTTATGCACTGTAACCTAATGTGTCCTAATTTCTTCATATCATCACGTTAGGTCACGTCGTCAGTTTACCTGTCTATCAGCTAATTCTGGATGGCCACAGATTATTTTCTTATATTATATTATTATACATTATATTATTCTTTATTGTTACTTGTTTATACTATTTGTTGTTGTTTGTTGCAATATATTTCTTTGTTTCAACAAATATTTAGTTGTTTTAAATTTACTTAGATTTCATTTTGGGGCAGTATTTATTTTTTGACGAAGGTGTGTTTTGCCAGACAAAAATTGTTCTAAGTAATAAAAAGCTTAATGTCTTAATAGCGCAATAATTTAGTCACTTTATAACAAGAGGTTAAGTGTAGACGTAATATAAACAATAAACCGTGCCACAACCTGAGCACACAGACTGTCAGACGCATAGCTTAGTAATTAATTAACATAGCAATTATAAATACACATAGTAGCATTGTCCCTTGTTTAACTGCCTAAGTATTGGAAATCTTATAAACAACTCTGATCTGTTGAAGTAGGTTTTTGCAGCATTTTTCCTTCGCGTATAGTTTTTTTTTACATGATTGAGTCCTGTCTTGTTTGTTTGTTAGGTGTCAGATTTAGTGTATTGCTAAAATATAAAATATATTATATTCTATATTTGTCTATCATTCTTCACAGTGTACACATCACCTTCCTTCACCCCATCAAGTCTAACGCATATCACACAAAAATAATCTTTCTATCTGCATTATTATTACTTAAAACGTAACTGTGAACTTTCCATTCTAAACACACTCGGCGTTGATAGAATCGAATTTATGCCCCAAAAACAATTTTTAAAATTTAAATGCTATTTGACAGTGTTCTAATTCTTAAAATTAGACATAGGTTGAACAAAATGTGTTTTAAATTTAATATAATTTGAAGTAAAGAATATTCTGTACACATTAATATAATTAGTCTATATGTTTGGGTGGTAATTATTTAGAAAATCATAAAGGTTACGAGATTGTATGAAAAACAAAGTTACATTTTTTTTATAAACTACAAATTTACAAGTATTGCTAAAATCTACAAGACTTGATTGATATTTCTTTAAAAGACATGATCTTCTCATACAGGAGTTTTTCTATGAATATAAGTCACATATTTAATAATAGTTCTTTAGTTAATAATATCTCATTCTATCTTTAGCAACTATAATTATCTTGAAATTATAGTTTTTATTTCCCAATGGGAGTTTGAAAATAATATCAAACTCCTTGTGAAAGTAGTCAATTTAAAATAGTTTATATATTATATTTGGCTATAATTCTTCACAATGCACAAATCACCTTCATTCTACCCCATGTTGAGGCATTTGATCATTTTATGGTTGGTCGAGGTTAACAGTCATTCACATTACAATATTTCTTCCAACCTGCACTAGTAATATTGAAATATATATATATATATATATATATATATATATATGTGTGTGTGTGTGTGTGTGTGTGTGTGTGTGTGTGTGTGTGTGTGTGTATTGGCTTTATCCATTCTACACACACTAGAATTATGTAGAAAGTTACACATATTTAATAATAGTTCTTTAGTTACTATTATCTCATTCTACCTTTAGGAACTATAATTATCTTGAGGTTATAGTTTTTAATTTCATTGAGAAAGTTTGAAATAGTTTGAATTTTCTTGTGAAAGTAGTCAATTTAAAATAATTTAAAAATAATGTTTTATATTTGTCTATAATTTTTTACAATGCACAAATCACTTTCATTCAACATCATGTTGAGGCCTTTGCCCATTTTATGGTTGGTCGAGGTTAGCAGTCATTCACATTAAAATATCTCTTCCACACTTAGTTGTATTGAAATATATATATCTGGGCTTTTTCCATTCTATACAAACTAGGGGCTGATAAATATTAACTCAGGTCTTTTTAATTTTTTAAATTAGACATACGTCGAAAAAATAAGAATAAAATACGTTCCTAATTTATTATAATCACAAGGAAGGGTAATTCTGTTAACAATAATACATACAAGTACATGTCTAGGGTGGTATTTGTTTAGGAAATCAAGTTAAACTCTTGCATAAAAAACACCAGGTCTTGAAGCAATTTTAAAATTTTCATTTTCAGAAGCTATAAAAAATTGCAAAACCTATAATACTTGCATAAAGGTTTGTTAAAAACATTATCCTCGCTTACAAGAATTGTTTATGGATATAAGTCATAACTAGTGCACTTAGACACTCTTTGTAAGTTTTAGTTCTCGAAAATGGTCTATTATCATTACCCGACTTAAATATTATCATCACCCGGTTTTAATTATCACCCGACGGAAAGTCCCAGACAAAGAGAAAACACTCCACAGTTAAGACAAATATTAGGGCTGCCTTTTCAAGTGGTCCTGCTGGAACAAAACAGTCGACTCGAACGGGCATTTATCTCTGCTGATGTGAAAAAGAAAATAATTCTGAAATACATTTAGACAGCGAATATGGTGTGATGTTGGTTTTGGCGCCAAATATAGTCCCATGTTTTCCTATAAGAGCTTTCATAACGTTATTTTCATAATGACGTTATTAAAAAACATTAATGAAATATAGGCGTATTTGTTTACAGCTAAAGGGCCCTAGAAACACCCAATTTTACTACTTTCTGAATTATTTAGAAATTGTGATCATTTTGATCATTTGTTTAGTGTGAATCTCCTTATGATAAAACGTAAAAACATTGCATGGGAGTAAATCTGTAAGACATGACGTCATCTCTTAAGAATTTCTACCAGAATGCGTAGCGACCCGGAAATCAGGAAATTATGCCGAAGATTCTCGAATGGCTGGAAGGTTAACGCTAGCGGCTGTTTTTTTTTGGAGGTTATGTATAAATACATTTCCGAGAAATGTAGAAGAAAATTTCCGAATGAAAACATTGTTAACGTCTACTGCTGTTTTCGCATCTTAGAGGTTATTTAAAAGTTATGTTTAATCGTTTTCAATGAAATATCCTGTTTATTTAAAATCCTGTTTATTCTTGTTTATACTGTTTATTGATTGTTTGGTCATCTCTAGAAGGTTCAATTTGGCAGAGACTTGCCGTAGTTGATTTAGCGTTATCCAGGATGCACCACGAGGAGTCCTGGTACATTTATACCCTAAAATAACTTACGCCTGACGAGAAGCAATCTCACATATTTTGTAAAATGAATGATCAATTAGCCTTCAGTGGATCCCAAGTCATGTCGGCATCATAGGTAACGAAATAACAGAGGACCTAGCAAAAAAATGGAGCACAGATGCAACAACCCTACGCAGAAGCCCGATTTCCCTCTGCCAAACACCTTAACGATACAACTCTGAAAGACTCCATGAAACAACGGCACGAGGGAGTCAGCAGAGGGAAACAGTGGGCATCACGTAGCAGTCGCGGTCCTCTGGTGTCCACAAGCGATAGGGCAACTGCCGTGGCTGACTGGATACGACTAACTCCAGGTCAAATCTTCTACAGCTTTGACCTAACAGAATCCGATACGTGCCAGCTCGGTCTCGATAGTGTCGTGAATGGGGACCACATTTCAACCTGTCCTGAGCTGGTCGACCAGCTGTCCAGAATCGGTCGTTACTCGGAGTCTCAACGTCGAATGGCTCAACAGCCAAGTGCGGGCATTGGCTAAAGTAAAGTAAGTTCATTGATTGTGATGACGTATGTGCGGACGTGGTCACGTGTGATACGAAGTACTTCATATCATATGTGAGGACGTAGTTAGCACTGTGTTTATTACTCATAGATTATGTTACTTTTTGAAGATTGAATTACTAGCAAGTTAAATTATTGCTGAGAGAAAATTTATGTTATTTCCTATTGTTTGCGGTAAATATATTTATCTAATATACCGAATTGTTAACGATTTAAGCTATATTCATTTATTGTTCTCTGTACTCTATAGGCGATTTAGTTAAGGAAAATTATACTATTACCCAGTTTTATAAGGTTTTGATACGGCCTCATGGATGTCTTAATACAATTAATTAACAACACATGCTTGTAATGTTTTTCTCGTGAGTCCATAAATCTATAACTAGATCATTTACATTGTATTTCCTATTTAAGTATTTCATTTATTGCACTATAGATTAAAGTTCATCTTAAGGTTGAATCTGTGACTATTTATATATTTATTAACGATTAGCTGCCATTGTTGTTCAGGAAAACGTTTAGTTATTGAATAAAAGTTGTATCAGCGACGTGAAAAATCCCATACAATATACTGGCTGTCCAAAGTTCGGAAAGCTATTAATAGTTATTTGAGGTAACCAAGAGGGAACTGTGCTCTTATACAAAGTGTAGTTTGTTTCTAGACAGAGGTTAAGTCCTTGTATAGTTTACAACCGTCTTGGTTTTCTATAGCAATGAAGAGAAAGAAAATTAAATGGATTGAAATTTGTAAAAAAATTTAAGCCAATACTCTAATGAGAAATTTTATAATACGAGATAGCATTAATGTAATTATTGTTTTTTCTGGTGACGTCATACTCCCAACAGCGATTTTATTGAGCCACAGTGAAACATACAAGGCTTAGTAAATACTATATATATATAAATATAAATATAAATATAAACAAATATATATAAAAATGTCCAAAGTTTAAGGTTTTAAATCATTAATGTAGATATATAAGAAACTAAGTAACATATCTTGATCAAATTTTCAATAGTTAATTAAATACTTTATATTCATGCAATGAAATTCAAATACATTTTTACTAATCTTGTAGTGAATGACACGATGTTAACACAGTTTTTAAAAATAATTATTTATTATTAAATTAAATATTAAAATAATTTTAGTTTTATTTTGGAGAAAACATTTCACAAAAGTGGCAAGATAAGCTAGATTTCTTCCCATTTGGCTAAAAATAAGTGATATCATAGGATTTCATAAAACAGCTGATTTTATAGTATAGGTTATTTGGTAGAGCAGCTGTTTTAAAGCATTGGTGATGTTACTTTATTTATATTGTTTTTATTTAATATAAAGAAACTATAATATATATTTGTTTATCTTTGTGCGAATTGACTTTAAAAATTTGTTGTTTATATAGCTTGTTTTTCTATTACATTACTATTTGGAATCAATGACACAGAAATGGATATAAAAGTAAAAATAGAAATTAAATTAATTCTACATTATAAGAACATAGTACCTGGTAAATATTTCTTTATAACATCAGCATGACCAAATTTAAAGATAGGCAAACATAGGTTCAGGAATTTTTTCTTATCAATTTTTCGTATCGATATGACTGGAGCAGTCTGTCCTCCATCATTTCCTAAAGAAAATAATAATTATGATAATAGCTTTTACTATTTATAATAAAATTTATATTAATATTTTAATATTATTGGACAATTAAGGGAACCATGATATTCCTCCCGGATAGCATTCTAACACTGGGCTATAACGGGTGGACATTTAATCCATGATCTACTAAATTTTATTGCCCATAAATTTAAACTTTATCTTAAACTAATCAACATGCCGAACTCAAAATATGGATAAATTTATAAAAAACGTATTTAAACAAAACTATCCTCACTAGTCGATCCTTATGACAGCGTTTATTTGAGTGGTCTTGCGACTACATGGAGCCGCCCGCATCCGCCAAAGACGATTCTCGACGCGATGTATAGTTATCTGAGGAATATACTGTGGGGGACTAATTATATCAAACGATCATCTGCCTCGCGAATCCAACCTCAAACTTGCGTCACCAGGGGCCTGAAGCCAAGTCTCGTGGTACCTCAATGTACTAAGGGCTCAAGGGCCCTGGTGTCATCAACCCATTCCTAAGTTAGGAATCCTAGGATTCCCATCCATTCTATTAGGCTATTCAATGAACCTAATAGATAATGCAGATCATCATGTATAAAACCCATTATGATTTACTAAATTTTAGCTTAGAAATTTCTAATAAACTCATCTTCACTTCTGTTAGGAAGTTTTTCATATTACGTCCGGATATCGGAAGTTGCGGATATCAGGGGGTCGAATATGAGAGGTTCTAGTGTATAAGTAGATTTCAAGCAACAGATTAAACTCTACGTTAAGATATACATTTAAATACATTTTATGCTTTTCCTAATTTTAAAATATTTTTCTTTCATAACGCGTTTCGGGATAACTCCATTCTCAAAACTTTAAACAGTATTGTTCGCCCAAGTCTTGGTAAAAACGAGCTCAAGGTTCGGGCGAGAAATTGTATAATGTTTAGAGAATGACGTTACTCCGAAACTCGTCAACAAAGGAAAATATTTATGTTTTCCATAACAAAGGAAATATTTTATGAAAGGCAGAAAAATATACCTAAATGTTTATCTCAGAGGTTAACTTTTTACTAGAAATCTACTTATACAGTAAAAGCTCTCATATCCGGCCCTCTGATATCCGGAGGTTGTATGAAATAAATCAAGCCTCTTTATTCAGCGAGGGGCTTTGCTGTCGGGCCAGTTCTCTGGCATTGCAGTTTTCCAAGCATTTTATCAGCTGATCGAGTACGTCCAAAAACAAGAAGCCACAGCAGCCGATAGTCTGCTCTTTAAAAGGAGTATGGATATTTCATCAAAGAAACTTGTTCAACAAAACAAGCAAACAACTATTACACATTTTGTACCAATATTAATAAATAATGTTTAAATGTTAGGACAGTAAACTATTAAGGAACAGTATATACAGTATGTAACTATTTTGTACGTACAGTTCTATATTCCTATAACTACAATCTTCAATAAGTTTAACTTATTTACCTAATCATACATCTACTTCCAATTGGAATGACTGTGGTTACGTAGAACAAACGCACATAATTGCATAATGCCTCCTATAACCGAAGATTTCGTTAACGCCCTAAAATAATATCAAAGTAGTGTAATATAAATACGGAAATTTAAACATAATAGCGTTTCTCTTTTAACTGCGTTTCTTTAGAAGTGTACTTTATATTGAATTCCTTTTATTAACTCAACCCTCCTGTATAGACTACATCTTGTACATATTTTCAATCCTTAATAAAATACGTTTTTTTCATCTAATCAAGTTCAAAGTTCAAACTTCTAATCATACATTTTGTTACCTATAGTGGGTTACAATTGATGTTATACAGTTTTTTTCAAATATTTATTTAATAATTAAATTATAAAAAATTGGGGGTTAGGTCGGATTCAAACTGAGCATCTCCATTTACGAAATCGAGCGCTTTCTATTGCACAACCTTAAATTGTTGCCATGGTTAACACAAAATATCATACATAAATTTCTAGGATTAAAAATGAATGAAAAGAATAAAATAAAGAAACAAAATGGATTAACGTTATCGAATTCTGCTTCACAAACGGACAATGCGAAAGGAAAGCTAAAAGAAATTACAATACAATGCAAGAGACGACCGAAATAAATAGGTATAAATAGTAACAAATAAAAATAATAGTCTAACACCATACATAAAAAGGCAAATGGAAAATCCCAAGGAAATTATTATTCTATTTTGCCACTTAATATTGTTATTCTGCCAGACACACACACACACACACACACACACACACACACACACACACACACACACACACACACACACACACACACACACATACACACACACACACACACACATACACACACACGCGCGCGCGCACACACATACACACACACACACACACACACACACACACACACACACACACACACACACACACACACACACACACACACACACACACACACACACATATATATATATATATATATATATATATATATATATATATATAAATATCGCAGTAGGTTTTCTTGTGTATTAATGAAGAACAAAAGTTTAAATACAAATACAAGAATTATAATTGAATTTACAATTCATTTTTTTGTTTGTTTTTTTTTAACTTTTTCGTTGGCTAACAGTACCAACATCATCAGGAATATTAAACAATTAAAATTAACATATGTGCAAATTAGATCAATTAAATTGTTATGCCAAATCAATTACAATGTTGTTAATTTTTTTTTATTTTCCTGCCATAACATTACAAACACTGAATATATTATCAAATTTAGACTTTACTTGTATTTGTTCATTTATCAACTCATTATTAGTATTATATTTATGTATTTCTAAAGTTTCATAAATATTCATTCTCAGGCCTTTGTTAATTTCTTTTATAAGTATCATATTATCTATATTAGGAAATATGTGATTATTATTAATACAATGACTAGCAAAATTTGATTTATAAATTTCTGGCTTTTTATATGAATTAAAATGTTTTTTATATCTATCTTTAAGTTTTTTCTTAATTTGTCCTATATACACTTTATTACCATGATCACATTCTAATTTATATACACTGTTTTTTTTCATGCATATTGATAATGTTATTATTATTCATTATATTTATTAATTTATTATTAGTATTATAAGCGAATTGTATGTTGCTACCTTTAAACAATTTTGTGATATTTTTTACTTCATTACCAAAAAATGTAAATGAAGTCCATATGATATTTTCATCATTATTTTTGTAAATTAGATTATTATTTTGTTTCTTTAAAATTTTATAATTAAGTTTATCAACAGTTTTCTTTTTATAGCCATTCTCAATTGCAATTTGATAGATAATGTTTTTCTCTCTTATGTTGTTTTCATTATTCATAGGTATTTTATGTAATCTATATAATAAATTGTATAATGCAGCCATTTTTTGATTATACGGATGGTTAGAATTATTAGGTATAATTTGGTTAGTTTGTGTCGGTTTACGATATATGTTAAATTCAAATTCATTAATATGTCTTATAATTGCTATATCTAGAAAGTTTATCTTATTATTTTTCTCCATTTCATAAGTAAAATTAATATTTTTATTTATCATATTTATTTTATCTAAAATAGTTATTAAGTTTATACCATTATTATTAGATACATATAAACCATCATCTACATATCTAAACCAATAACAGTTTTTAACAAATGTTTGTATAATTTTATTTATTCTATCATCTATATATTGTAAAAATATTTCAGTTATTATATTCGATAAGGGAGAACCCATGGCAAGACCATCTTCCTGTTTGTAAATTGTATTATTATATGAAAAATAATTTTGATTTAATAATATTTTTAATGTATTTATAATTTCTAATATTAATTTTCTATCTTTTTCATTTTGCTCTAATCTAGATTTTATAATATTAATTGTCTCTTTTATGGGAATATTTGTGTACATATTTTTTATATCTAATGATATTAATTTTGTTTTATTATCAATATTAATTATGTTTAATTTATCAATAAGGTTAATAGAGTTACTTATGGTATGATTATTATTTAGTTTCATTTTATCTTTAAGAATAGATTTTATAAATTTAGATATTTTATAAGAAGGGGCATTCATAAAATCTACTAATGGTCTAATTGTTTTCTCAATTTTGTAAATTCAATTATAATTCTTGTGTTTGTATTTAAACTTTTGGATATATATATATATATATATATATATATATATATATATATATATATATATATGTATATATATATATACATATTTCTATTAAATACATAACATGAATATTAATATTACATTTTTATACATATTTATATATGTACATATACATATTTATATTAATTGTAATTATAAATTAAAAATAAAATAAGAAAGGTTTTATTTGATCATTAAGTAGGAATTGACTTTAAAAAAATTATATTAGTTGTTTGTATTTGAAGTACATCCTAGCCACAAATACTTCAGAAATGTACTTAACTCTTTAAATTTTTAAGTTGCTGTGATTGGTTCATGTTTTCAATTCAAACATTATTATTTTGGTCAAACCACACAGAAAACATTTGCTAATAAGTTGTTTATTTGCTAAAGCGATTTATATTTTGTGAAATATTTTCTTTTATATAATTGAAAAAATTTAATAAATGATATTTAAAATTAGAAATATTCATACTTTGATTAGATTACGCTTTCAAATAGATAAAAATCTACTTGGTAAATAAAAAGTAGTAATTGTTAAAAGCTTTCTCCAATTAAAATAATTATTATTAGGCAATGAAAATAATTATAATAATAATTTATTATTATTAAAAAGAAATATATCGCTAAAAATATCTAGGCCTAAATTATTTAGTGTGTGAGACTTAGGCCTATATTATTAAGTAATACAAAACAGACTTATCTACCTGGTATAAAAGTAAGAATCTAATACAATTATGTACTTTTCATCATGCAATAACGATTGTGAAATAGTTTCCAAGATTTCTAAAGGATTACATCAAAATGCATTTGTTAGATTAATAAATGTAACAATATTAGGTTAGAACAATGCAGGTTAGTTCCCGTGTGTGCCGCAAGATGGAACTAGGATCTAGCTTTCAACAATTACTTTGAAACAGCTGATTTGCGTTTCAATTCATTTTTTCTAATACCATGTTCGTGTTAAATTTGAAAATTAATGTCTTGTGCGTGTAAGTGTTAACTTTAAAGTTTTTTGATAAGAAACAGTAAAATCTTTGTAACAATAATTATAAAGCAGTGACATAACTATTTTTTTAATATAGGCTACAGGTTTTTCGTTCATATACAGGCCTACTAAACAAAACGATATTTTAAGGTAAAGACTTACCGTCTAAAATAACTAGTAAAATGTAGATTATGTCTTTTTATACTTAAACTACTATACTGTATATAACCTTACGATAGTGTTTAGTAAGTTTAACAATTCTACTCTATCTTTAGTGACTGTAAAGTCTTATAGCCTCGAAAAGAATTAAAGCAATGTAGTTATAAACTGAAGAAGTGTAATATGGAATATATTTGCCTATTTGTGGCAAAATTAGTTCAAAGAATTGCTTTACGAAATAGTTTCTCATATTTGTTGAAATCGTTAGCCCTAATAGTTATGAAGTAATAAATATATATTTAATACATTTGACTATTTGCGGAAGAATTTAATCAAGAACTGCGAACTGAAAATATGTTTTAAAGATAAATTTAAATCTATACCGTATATAAATCATTGAATACCATTGTTTTTTAAGAAAAATAAATGTTTTGTGGCATCCATGGTAGCAAGGTTCTTATGTTGTCTAGCCTACAACAGCGATAGCGATTTGTTATTGTAAAATATACAATTTGTCTATTAAACAGTATTGCCTATTTGTGTGAGTAATAGACCAATAACAATTGTCAACAGTTATTCAGTTCAAACAGTCTCAGTTTATACTATTACTTTAGGTACTATTTATTACACCCGTCGTATTCTTTAAAAAACAATGTGGCCAACTTATAATTTAAAATTGAAATTAAAATTTCCCCTATGAATCTATAACATATATATTTAAATAAATATCTATAATATAACGATTAAATAATTAAATTATAAAAAATTGGGTGGTATTGGTCGGATTCAAACTGAGTAACGTCATGTACGGAACCAAGCGCTTTTTACCACTGAGCCAAATTTCCACAGCTAGAAATGAACTTCTCAAAGATCTATATGACAAATCTCCAACCTTAAATTCATTCCATGGTTACCACAAAATATTAAAAAAAAAGCTCTATGATTTAAAATTAATGAAAAGAATAAAATAAAGAAACAAAATGGATTAAAATTATCGAACCTTACTTCACAAACGGACAATGCGAAATGAAAGCTAAAAGATACGACAATACAATGCAAGCGGAGAAATAGGTGAAGGCTATAAATAGTAATAAATACAAATAATAGTACAACACCATGCATAGAAAGGAAAATGGAAAATTCCAAGGAAATTAAAATTCTATTTTGCCACTTCATATTGTTATTCTGACATATTAATTGTAATTATAAAAAAAGGAAATAAAAAAAGGTTTTATTTGTTGATTTAAGTAGGACTTGACTTTAAAGCAAAATATTATTACTTGTTTGCATTTTAAGTACATCCTAGAAATAAATATGGGTAGAAATATAGCCATAGTAATAATAAGTTTCAGAAATTAACTGAACGTTTTAAAATTTTAAGTAGCTGCGATTGGTTTATGTTTTCAATCCAAACATAAATTTGGTCAGACTAAATAGAAATTATTTGCTAATAAGTTGTTTATTTGCAAAAGCGATTTATATTTTATGAAATATTTTCCCTTACATAATTGAAACAGTTAAATGATAATTATAACTAAAATATTTATGCTTTTATTAGATTACGCTTTCAATTCGCTAACAATCTACTTAGAAAATAAAATGTAGAAATTGTTTTAAACTGTCTTTAGTTAAATTTATAATTGACTGAAGCAATGTATCACTAAAAATATCTATTTATTGTGTAATAATTAGGCCTACATTACAACGAAATAAAAAACAGCGTTATCTACCTGGTATAAAAGTAAGAATCTAATACAATTATGTATTTTTCATCATTCAATAACGATTTTGAAATAGTTTCCAAGATCTATAAAAGATTACATAAAAATTAATTTGTTGGATTATTAAATAAATGTAACAATATTAGTTTATATTAATGCAGATTAGTTCCCGGGTGTGCCGCTAGATGGAACTAGTATCTAGCTGTCAACAATTACTTTTAACAGCTGATTTGCATTTCAATTAATTTTTTGTAAAACAATGTTAGTTTTAAATTTGAAAGTGTGATATGTTGTGCTTGTAAGTTGTAGTTTTAAAGTTGTTGATAAGAAACAGTAAAACAATTGTAAAACTTGACAGTAATTTTTAAATGGTTACTTTACTTTTATTTAATATAACAAAGTTTTTTCCTGAATGGTTTGAAGTATCATTACTGCAATGTTCATATACAGGTCTACTAAACGACACGCTATTTTAAGGTAAAGATTTACTCATAAATGTCTAAAATAACCAGTAAAATGTTTATTATGTCTTTTTATACTTAAACTACTAAACTGTATATAGCCTTATGATAGTGTTTAGTCAGTTTCACAGTATTTACAATATCCGTAGTGACCCTAAAGTCTTAATGAAATAGTTTTGCCTATTTGTGTAAAACATTAGTCCTAATAATTATGAAGTAATGAATATATATATATATATATATATATATATATATATATATATATATATATATATATATATGAAATAAATTTGGCTATTTGCTAAAAAACTGAAAATATTTTTTATAGGTGTAATTGAATGTAAACTATATTTAAATCAATTAATAGGCTTACTATATATTGTTTTTCAAGTTAAAAAATATAACGGTGAGGCCTATTCATGGTGACATAGTTCTTATGTTCTCTAGCCTCGAATATGGATAACGATTTGTCACTATGCAATACATAATTTGTCTACTAAACAGTATTGCCTATTCGTTTGAGTAATAGACCAATAACAACTTTCAACAGTCATTCAGCTCAAACAGTCTCAGGTTATACTACTACTTTAGGTACTATTTAATATAACCGTCTTATTCCTTTACAAAACTATGTAGGCCAATTTATATATTTTCAAAATTTGTTTACGAATCTGTAACATAATTATTTAAATCAAAATGACAATTATTACTACGACTGGTATTAAATGCCAATTGTAAAAAACGATGAATTTTAAACAAAAATTCTTTTACCTACTTTTGATAAGTTTTAAACCATTTTGAGCTTGAAGTATATTATTCGTGATGTATTTAAAATCCTAAATCGATCTTTATATACATTTTAGTTTATAGTCTAAATATTAATTGTAAAAAGGAGCAATATCCATAACTTACAGTTTATAATTTTCGAATTATTTAACCGAAATTTCATTTATACATTTCTAAATATATAACCTATGATGTTTTCTTAAAGTAATACATTTATTTATAATGAGGTCTGCCGTTTCGTTTTATGTGTGCCATCGTCAATTCGGACTGCAACAAGAGTTAACAATGGTATAGGCGAGGCCTTCTGAAAATCTTTCCTCATTCTAAATCAAAGTTTGGAAATCAACTTTATTCTATATGCAATGATCTCTGTGGCAAACTGCACTGTGCCGAATTAAATGGTCAGGGATCAATGGTAGGGAAGAACTAATTTCCAATCCCCATCGATCCTCACCAACAACTTAATCCGCCATTCCTTTAACTCCTCACCCCCCTCTCTCCACTTTACCATTGGAAGCTTAGCTTACGATTACATTCGGGCTCTCTGCTATTCAACCAGACCTCTAACAACCTTCCATCGTTTTGGAACTAAATCTTTTTGGACAAGTTGTAAGGCTTTACCTCTCTAGCATATCCTTCCACATCCCTTCTCACTCCATCGCAGCAATGTAAGGTGTTACGCTAACTACTTTAAAGTCATCCTGCATTCTATAGGAGTTTAATTTTATTTGTAATTAGTTCTAAGCCCTTTGAAATTGCTTTGAAAGTTACATTGCTTGTTTTTCAAGTAACTTTGTATAAAAGTTTAGTTAATCGTATACTCATATCTTGCATTTAAAATTAATCCGAGTCAGTTCTCTTTGTGTTTTAAATAAACCAGGACCCAGAATAACTTCTCATCGCTTCCAATCGTAAAACAACGCCTCCGTACTGGATAATCTCCCTCTCGGCCTAAACACCAACACACTTGGGTTTTGTTCCGACCACCAGCCATTATTATTTCCCAGGTGCTGCAAATTCCTGAAAGTCTAAGTTGCAGGGGTTCGTTTTCGGGAATTGAGAGAATGGAGAGAAACCAAATATTCGTGTTTCGTCATTATGCAACTTATTGTGACAATAAACTCTATTTGGAACTGCTAAGAGAAAATTTTGCTTTCTTATTTACTTAATTATTACTCTTTTATTTCTTAACTAGTGCATTTAGACACTCTTTGTAAGTTTTAGTTCTCGAAAATGGTCTAATAACATAGGAAGGTAGACATAGTGTGAGGATATTGCATATTGTCTATGGATATTTATTAATAGTTCTACGGTTTTTATAAACTAATTCTATTAGAAACTTCTAATAACTTGTAATTATAGTTTTGAATTTGAAAGTTTGAAATTAGTGTGAAATTTGATTTAATACTAGAATTTAAGTTATTATTTTTTACTGATAAAATATCAAAAAAACTATAATTTTTCTGGGAAGAAGATTTACCCCAAAACCATCGATAGATAGTAAACAGTCTATAACTATTTTATTTGCCCTAATATTAATAGGAATTAGCATTAAACTTGTAATCTGTTAAAGCGTAAATAGTGAAATGTGTTTCCGTCTTCAATACGTGTTTTCTACTTACCAGATCAATAATTTCAACTTGCTTACAGCCCAAATGATAAGAACGAATAACGTGAAAGTATCAATGCATATAAGCCTGCATAGTGGATTCTAAAAAATCTCTAATAGTAGCAGTTCCATTTCCTCGTTAATGGACGAAGCAATAAATGTGACCTTGGGATATTTGAGTTTTAGTCAACTGGAAATATCTGAGTTGGTGGCAACTCATTGAAATTAGCTAAAGTGTAATATTTTTAAAATTCTTCCAATTGGTTAAATCGTCAAAGCTTTATCGTCTACATCTTTACTTATTCACAAGTGTTCAGTGGCATTCAGTGGTAAATTATTTAAAAACAAACAAACTAAACCATAAATTGATTAGAAAAATGATCGCCTTAAACACATAAAACAAACCACTAATATGAACTGTATGGAAAACAGCTGAATTCAAGGGTTTGATGACGTCTTTTCAAGCATTGCTGTAGCTAAGAGTCCATTACTGAATGGGTTGTAAAATCAGAACTTTATTTCCTCTCCCTGTCCTATTATATTAGGAGGACAGTATGTAGTGGTAGCTATAAGTAAAACTAAAGTAGAAATGCTTCAAACACTCTTTTATGAAATACAGGAAACATCGAGCACACACTAACAACCACCTCCAATCTACCCACACACCAAGCCTTAACTCACTCACCTACTATCCCATTTATCTATTCATCCATTCACCTTTTCATTCACTCAACTTATTCCTGCCTACCCTACCACTCACCCACAAACACATCCATCCACTCATTGACTCACGTACCCACTGAGCCAATCACTCACTCAAACCCCTAATATCCAACCATCTATCCTCCCATTTACTCCATTCCCATTTATTCATCACCTACTACCCCTACTACGCTTATCCTTAGTCTCTACTTTAAGAACCATTCACCAACCCCACCTTAATTGTACACCACCTATCCCTAGAAACACCTCACGCCCACTTACCTATTTGTAGAAACTCCTATGGCCCATCGCCTTTCTTTACTCACTTATTCAGTCATGTACCTAAGAAATAATAGACACATCCATTCAGTTACTCTCTAAGCCCATCCAACCGTACACCGACTCACTAGCACACCTAATCTTTCATCACCTATCACTCGCCAAATCAAATACATTCACCTGCAAATTCACTAAACCCACTCCACTCAACCTCTCACACTCACCCACTTACTTTCTCACCCACCCATTCACGGTGCACCCACCTACCCACTCATCCAATCTTTTTCTCACCCACCCAATCATACTCACTTTCTTAACCACAGACTCTTTCATTCACTCACCCAAACCCATTCTCAACGACGCTCTCGGCTGAGGTTAAAAGAAATACAACCTTCGCTGTAGCGGTGCAACTCGAAAGCCTTTCAGAGGCATGAAAAATGGTTGCCACTTTGTATTCAATGTGATTTCCGTGTAAACCACTGGAACGAACTTTCGAACTGAACCCTCCCAAGGCAAATCTGTCTTTGTAAACTAGAAATATACAGAAAAGAACTCTTCTAGTCTAAACAACACTGAAGAAAGTCTAAACACCACTTGATGCGTCCGTGTAAACGTGAGATTATCCAGTGGCAGGGAAGTTGTTAGTCAGCATTTATAATGCAGATGACCATTAATCCTTGTGATTTTATGTTCGATGATGCCGAGCAGAACCAGATTCATTGGAATATAAGAGGCTCCCAAGGGATTTGAGGGGAAGGTAAGGCTTTTTCCTCACCCTAATTGATCAGCTTTTCCGGGATAAACAGGTCTCTAGTGGTTTAGTTTAAATATTAGGACGGACTTCGGCAATGTGCTACGTTTTTTCAAAAGTTTTCAAAACTATACAAATTCAATAATAACTAAACATGTAAATATAAAACACAAAAAATATTTATATTACAGTAGTTAATTGAATCGTACAACAATAAAACAAACGCTATATTTACATTACCATGGTTTCCTAAGGACATTTTGAATTATATTTTTTTCAGTTTGAAAGCAAAAATATGAAGCTTAAAAACTTGTGGAGACTCTGTAAGTTTTAATCAAATTATTAACCCTAATTGTGCTTATATCACTATATATTCGTGGCCACTAGACGGTATATCCCGTCAGCTACGAATAAACCAATGTTAGAGTCGAATTAGAACTAAGATATACATAGATGTATGGCGTCGACAAATAGCCGGGTGTAGGGCAGTCTAACTAGAACCTTTTGTACTTAAATAGTAATGTAGTTAAATTTTATGTAGGTAAATGTGAAAACCTTTGCTCTCTGTTAAATGCTAAATTTCGAGGTTTCCAATTTATTGCCGAAAATGTACATATTGTTCTTTTAATCAAAACTAAGTAACTTATCGCATTGCTAAATAACTATTAAAACTATATAAATGTCCCATCAGTGTACTCTGGAATTAGTTTGTTTATTGCTCGTGTATTTATTTCTATTTGTCTAAGTATATGAATCATTTCACTATATTCTATTTACAAATGGAGACGTATATTTATGTATATTAATTGTTTATGGTAAGAGCACTGATAGTGGAACCCATTATTCTCTCTCTCTCTCTCTCTCTCTCTCTCTCTCGGTTTCCAACTTATTGCCGAAAATGTACATATTGTTCTTTTTTTATCAAGACTAAGTAACTATTAAAACTATATAAATGTCCCATCAGTGTACTCTAAAATTAGTTATGTTTATTGCTCGTGTATTTATTTCTATTAGCTAAAGTATATGAATCCTTTCACTATATTTTATTTACAAATGGAGACGTATATTTATGTATATTAATTGTTTATGTTAAGACCACTGTTAGTGAAACCCATTATTCTCTTTTTCTCTTACTTTATATATATATATATATATATATATATATATATATATATATATATATATATATATATATATATATATATATATATATAAGTTACGTGTTATATTATGCTGGAAAGGTTTTTAAAAATGATTTTATTTTTATAAACCCTTATTTAATTTAATAAACAATTAATTTAGAAAACTGTTACATAAATTATTTAATACAACAATTCAATTGATATGCAGTCAATTGGAGTGGAAGTCGTCTGTTCGATACATAGGCGAGTTACACACTGTCGGGGAACCGTTCTCACCATCTATATAATACCAAGCAGGAATTTTCCTAGCACGCATTTAATTATGAAATGTTCACATAAATCGTTCATATAACTTATATATATATATATATATATATATATATATATATATATATATATATATATATATAATACGTTTTTTTGTTTAATAATTTAAAACAACATAGGATATTCAAATACAAGAATATTTATTAATTTATATTCAAAGCTTTTCGTTGGTAAACAGTACCAACATCATCAGGAATGGAAATAACAATAATATTGTAATTACAATATTACATTATTGTAATATTCATTCCTGATGATGTTGGTACTGTTTACCAACGAAAAGCTTTGAATATAAATTAATAAATATTCTTGTATTTGCATAACCTATAACCTAAATATATATATATATATATATATATATATATATATATATATATATATATATATATATATATATGTTTGTGTGTGTGTGTATAAGTATATATATATATATACTTATACACACACACACACACACACACATATATATATATATATATATATATATATATAGACACATATATTAACACGAAGGTAATAGGTCGTCTGGAATGTAAAGAACGGTTTGCTATAACTTGTTTTTGCTACGGACGTTCAGAGTCATGTGACTCCGATGTCCATAAGTTGCTGCAGCCAAGGTAAAAAACTGTTTATCGATCAATATTGTTTTGATGTTTTCCTGGCTTCCCAGGGCAGTTAACAGAGCTGTTCTTGATGGAATTGGGGAGAAGTATCGAAGGAAGATATTGTCTAGAGTCTCCTCCTCTTTACTACAGTTAGGGTAGAGTGGAGATTCACTCAGGTTAAATCTGAAGAGATAGGTCTCAGTCAAAATGTGTCTGATTCTTGCTCGTGCTGCAAATACGACTGTAAATCTGGGAAGCCCTTGATACATTTCCAATTCATTTGGTCCTTTTTGAATGTCATAGATGTTTCTACCTTTGGTTTCTTCGCTCCAACGGTGGATCCATTTTCTTCTAACTGATGTTTTCACATCACTCATGCCTTTCTTTAGAGAGTACTGCGGTAAGAAGACTGGGCCTATTTTTGCTGCTTGTTTGGCGAATATATCTGCTTTTTCATTGCCGTCGATCCCGCAGTGTGAGGGGATGCAGAACTGTATTTGTTTCTCATCTTTGCTGAGAGTGTTGAGTAAATTTGTTATTTCTTCTAACCTGAATGAATAGCTTCCTGGTTTCCGTCTCTTTCATGTGCAATGCTATCTTGGAGTCAGTGAATATACAGAGCTTCTCTGCTCATAGTTGAAGGCAGTTTACCAAGGCGGCAATTATTGTCAGCAACTTTGCATCGACACTGGAGGCAGCATTTGCTGGTACGTAGTATTCTTCTTTGGTGAAGTGGTTATAGCAGCCTGCTCCTGACTTATCCATGACTAGATCTACTGACCCATCACTGTATATTTGAACGTAGTTTTAGTACAGATTCTGAATCATTTCCAGTGACTCTCGCCGAGGTGCCTCCTGGGGGTCTTCTTTAGTTAGGCAAGAAGGTAGGTTTAGAGTTACCATTATTTCATTCTGCTTCCTTGGGGGTTCGTGGTTGCAGAACGGGATCTCCCCTGGCGTCTTAGAAGGCATTTCAGCAGCGAGCAAATTGTTATTGTGAGTGTATGATTGTCATGTAGTTGTTTCTTTTAAAGAGTGTAGAGGTTGGGTTATGAGTAGTGAAAGGGTTTTTAGATGTGTATTCCATGTTTGTTCTTCTAGCAGTAAATCTATGGGTTCTATTGACAATTCTATTTCCATTGCTGCAATGGGAGTGGTATTGCGACAGCCCAGGCAAATAGAAGTTTTTTAATGTGCGTTACTGCAGCCGCTCCCCAGACCTCACTGCAATAAGCCAGTTTTGTTCTTACAAAGGATAGGTAAAATGTTCTCAAGCATATGGTGTCAGCGCTCCATTGTCGGCTGGTGACTACATTTATTGAATTGAGACGTTTGCTACAAGCTTAAACAGCTTTTTCAATATGATTTTTCCATCTCAGCTTTTTATCAAGCAGTACTCCTAGCAGCTTAGGGCAGTGGTTATATTAAAGATTTATGTTAATCAGTTTTAGTTTGGGTTTGTGGTGAGCTAGAGTATTCCTTCTTGTAAATATTGCACATTCTGACTTTTCTGCAGAGATTTTCAGTGACCAGTTTTTGCACCAGTTCGAGACTCGGTCCAGGGCCATCTGTATTGCCTGGTTAGCTCTGTCCGGATCTCTATGTGAGGCGAAAAGCGTTACATCATCAGCATAGGAGACACACTCTACTCCCGGAGGTAGGTTGGATGCAATGTCATGTATTGCAATATTAAACAGTGTTGCACTAATGACTGCTCCTTGAGGGGTTCCGTTTTCTATCTCAGCACTTGTTGATTCTTGTTGATGTTTTAATTTTTTGACCGCTTAAGAAATTCGTTAGATACTGCAACATGTTTCCCATTATGCCAAGCTTCATGCATTTTAACAAGATAGTTGGGTGGGGTGTCCTGTCGAAAGCAGCTTCAAAGTCGAGGAGGACAATTATAGTTAATTCTTTTTTCTCAAAACCAGCGTATATGTTGTTTGTTAAGTATATTATGGCATCGTTAGTGCATCTCTGTTTTCTGTAACCATATTGTGATTAGTCTAGTAGGTTGTATATTTCTAGTCTCTTCTTTAGTCGATTATTCACCATGCGATCGAGGAGTTTGCCAAGACAAGATGTAAGAGCAATTGGGCGATATGATTTCATTTGGGACTTGTCTTTAGATGGTTTTAGGATTGGTACAATTAGTGCTGTTTTCCATTTTTCTGGGATATTTCCCGTGTGTCAAGTTTCATTGAATACGTTTAGTATATTAGTAAGCATCTCTTCTGGTCTATGTTGGAGCATTCTGTTATGGATTTCATCTAGTCCGGGAGTCGAGTCCTTCAATCTGTCGAGCAATTTGTTAATTTTTTCAAATTTGATTGATTTTCTCTGACCCCCAACTATTTTTAAATTTCTGTTCTCTTCTTGGTTTCTTTTTGGGAATGTTATGGTCATCGGCTTGAAGAACTTTTGGATGGGCTAGAAATTCTGGATGGGATTGTTTTATCTCACTTGCTCTAGTTTCTTCTGTGAAACCACTCCGGACAGCTTTTGAAATATTGTATTAATTGCTTATGACAGATGGGTTCTGAACTAGAATTCTTGAGATAGAAAGTTCTAAGTATATTTGTAAGTGATCACTTCCTAGATCTTCCCCGGCGTACCAATTTGTTACCATTTACTCGATTATTGGTGAGTACAGTGTCAAATCAAAGGTGCTTAGAGTTCTTGTTGAGGGTGACTGGTATGTGGGCTCTTTGTTTTGGTTCAGCAGAAGTATGTTTTGGGCTTGAATCCATTTGAACAGTTGAGGGCCGTTTTTATTTTCTGGTCCGTTGTTCCAACTCTGGTGTCTGCTGTTCATGTCTCCAACTATGATCAGGTTCTTGTTGGAGCTGATTAGTGTGTCCAATTCCTTCTCTTCATTTCCCTGGGATGGTATATATCTGTTGACTAGAGTAAATTGTAATTCTTTGGTAACTCTTATATTCATTTTTATGTACTGTAAATTTTTTGTAGTCTTCATATCACAGCCTTCGACATGCAATGACTCGTGTACTAATCCTCCGCCTCTCGAATTGTCTCTAGATAAATTATGTAGGTTGTAATGTTTAAACTTCGGGTGAAGGTCTTCGTTTTTTGGTAATGCTGATTCCTGTATGCAGACTATTTTTATATTTTTCTCGTGAATTTCCTTTTCTAGCTCCGGTGCTTTAAGTTTTAACGATCTGGCATTCCAGTGCATTATTAATAGTTTGTCATCTTTTTGCTTATATAGTTTGTTGTTGGTCGATTGGTGTAAGGTTCTCTCTTTTCTTTTTCCTTTCTGGAAAACTCTATCCAATTGAAATGTGTGCTTCCCTTTTGTTTGCTTCTGTCCTCAGACGTTGAGTGAGGTTTCTTGCAGTTATTCTGTTTGGACACCATACTTCTGTTCTTTTGGTTCCATTTGTACCGCGTACTCTCATTATGAGGTGCTTGTTAATGTTAAATTTTTTCCTTATAGTTTTTATGGTTAGTACTTTTTCTGACCATATATTTACATTCAGTCTGTATGGGTGTTTTTGTTTCACTTTTGAAACTCGTTGGTAGTCCTGAGAAGGACTATTTGCTTGTTTACAAGACATATTATTGGGCTCCTTTTACAGAAGCGGCTGGTGGCGTTCGGTTCACTGAGTGTTATAAAGGCTCTTTTCATAAACGTAACATATAAACTCAGCTATCCACGGGCAGGACGAGGACCAACCAGCTCCCCCCCCCGCGTTTGCTATAACTAAATAAATACAAAAGCTATCACTAGAAAACCTTATTTTCAGAAATAGAATAACTTAAATTACTTTTCTATAAAGTGATCGTAGGCCAGTGGTTACCAACAGTTTATTACAAGTATACATTCAAGAAGTATATTTTTATTTGAGATACAAAATATAAAACTATCCTATGTTAGAGTTCGTATATCCAGGGGAAACTCTTTAAAACTATTTATATTATTATTTTGTTTGTAGTTAATGAAGTTAATATTAGTTCAAATTTATTTTATTGTAATTGTAGTGAGTTAAGTTGAATCTGTTCTTTGAGTTCATGATTTCAGAAATGTTAGGCTATGATTCTTGAAACTTTTACTCTGACGTCATACTGCATATCAAGCCGATTCCTAAATTTATTTTTTCATGAAGTAGATAGTTGAGGATGCATGTTCACATCTCTAGGTAGTTGGAAAATGTAGTATTACATTCATTGCCTTATTGCTAAGTGGATTTTAGTCTTTTTGTACTGGCATCCAAAATTCTACAATGATCTCCATTAAAACCTTTTTTAATGGACCAATGCTGGTCATTTCAAGTCGATCTTGTTCTTCTTCTGAAGGACTCAGAACCTTTTATATTTCAGGGAAGCAGAACGCAGTTCTAATCCAACTGGTGGTCAGTTATGCTTTCCTTTATGTGGTTTACTAAGTTTTCATCAGAAGACCCCAAAAACTCTTTAATAGTGAGAAAATTTGTAAGAAAACATATATTGACCTTTGTTGCCCACAACGGACAATCTTTAACCATGGCACAAACTTTGTCTTTAACTTTGAACATATCTATATTAAAACCTTGTAAGCCTAGATACGAAACTTTCAAATGTTCAAACAAAGCTAAGTAAGCAGTCACACAAAGCCAAGAAATGTCTAAGTAAATCTCAATACTTGGTATCAAGAAGGAAGGTTCTGACCTCATCCTTAACATCAACAAACCTTTTCAGTACCACCTCGAGAGAGCCCCCATTCTTAGGTATGGATAAGAGGCGGAGCATTCTCACTGCCAAATAACATAGAAAACAATCTAGACTGCAAAGCTTTAATGTAGTTAATACATTGAACTACCTCATTGAGAGTTTTATGCAACACTTCAGGCAGTCTCTTGGCTACCAAAGCCTCTCGATGAACGCAACGGTCGGATACGGCCGCAGTGAATGTGTTAAATATAAATATTTTAATATCAGTGACATCTCACTTACCCCTAATACATTGCCCGCGGAACCTTAGGGGTTAGTTCCAGTTGGGAGCCACTGGAGAAGGCACCCGTAGCGTGCTTCCACTTTTTCGACGCCGATGTTACACTCCTTAGCTGGCAATGACCGAAACCACGTATTTGATTTCTTCATAATTATCAAAAGGTTTCCCGGACATTTGGGCAAGGATGAATGACCAAAGATAAAAATCATAGATTAAACCCGTTCATCTCAAAAACAGTTACTATCACTTTATAAAAGCCTAGAAGTGATTTTTCTATTTGTATTTTGTATTACAGTTAGAGTGATGCAAGTCTATAAATGGGTTATTTGCTTCTGTCGTTTTGTGTTCATCTTCCTTTACAATATGGTCGGGAATGTTTTCTCCACGAGGGAGAGGTTTGTTATTGGTGCCACCAGTTTTCCAATATTCACCAAACTCGTAAGCAACATCACACAGTAAAGAAACTATGCTCATACTGATGTAGAATTTGTGAGGCTGAATATATATATATATATATATATATATATATATATATATATATATATATATATATATATATATATATATATATAAATATATATATATATATATAAATAAATATATATATATATATATATATATATATATATATATATATATATATATATACATATTTACACATACATACATACATATCGTATGTTTCCAGTCAGTCAGCCTGACAAGAGTAACAATGTTGCCTTGTTGTTCTGTGTTATTCTGACACAAATACTTAGAGGGCGCCGCAAGCGGGATATTGAGGAAGTAAAGCATCTATTCTAATAGAAAATAATATCCTTACAAAGTTTAAAGAATTTATAAAAATAAATAAATCTTAACGAACATGTAAATATAAAATGAATATATAAATATTAGTAACCTATTATTTATGCTAGGTAAAACCGTACAACAATCAAGAATAAACCTCATTTATATAGCCATGGTTACGTAAGGCCATTTTTCATTATATTTTGTTGGAAAAAGAACAAAAAATATGAAACTTAAAAACGTTTGGAGACTTTGTGAGTATTTGTTAACCTAATTAAGGAAATGTTATCTTACAACAAAATACATTCCTATCCTACCGCCTTTGTGTATCAAATACGAATGCCCATGGTGGAAGTAAGGTTAGGTTATCCGTGGTTGCTGGCACTTGCAATTGCTAAAGACAGCCTAACTAGAGCCTTATGTAGGTCTATGTTTCGGGTAAATAATAACTTTTGGATATTCCCACCTTATTACCGGAAATGTAGCTGGAGTTTTTCCAATAAAACTAAATAACGCAGTTTCGTATTTTAATTCAGTTTTTAAAATAAGGTTGAAAAAGGTTTACTATAGTTTTAGTTTAGTAATTGAAGGCACGTAAGTTATTTATCATCCATTAGCAAAATCCTTTGTATCGATGCACTTGGGATATGTCCCTTCCCATGTAGAACCGTG
Source organism: Prosapia bicincta (assembly GCA_036971475.1). Lineage (NCBI taxonomy): Eukaryota > Metazoa > Arthropoda > Insecta > Hemiptera > Cercopidae > Prosapia > Prosapia bicincta. The sequence goes on along the minus strand of JBAIZL010000003.1, from coordinate 49,169,092 downwards.
TTTCACTTCCTCACAATAGCCTCTTACCACTTTGCCTTTCACCACTTACTTCATACGTCTATGTGGCGTATTTATATTCAAGATAAATCTATTATTTTTTAACTAATTTGTTCTCTTTCATAGATACCAGGCAATGCAAGTCTAGCCTAAAAGTATGTAAAAGTTTAATGTAAGGAAGTATTTGAAACATTTTGTTTAAATTTTAATCCCATAGTAAAAGGTTTTACAGATAATGCTCATACAAAAATAGATCCTAATTAGATGGCTTGGTACTTTTCTTAGAATATTTAAAAGTATTTTATATTTCCTTTAAATTTATTTTTTTAGTAAACTTGTGAATTTAGAACACCTTTCTACCAATACTCAAGATTATTTTCTAGAATAAAAAGTAGTTAATTTTAAAACGCCATAATTTATGTGACTTTTAGTGTGGTAGTCATGTTTCACGGCGATAGAAACTGCCGGTTTCTTATGTAGAAGACTTTTCTGCTATTTCTTGGTTTTCTGCATTTACTTCATGATTCCTTTCCCATTCTGTACAATCTTTTTCACTTCCTTATAAGTGACGTTTCATTGTCTCTTACCACTAAAATTTTCATCTACCAGTAATTTCATATTTAATATCGTTTTTGTTTAAAAACTAAACCAGTTTTCAATTATTTTCAAGCATTTATCATTTCCCTTTCACCAAGTATTCTTCTCACTACATACTCTCGACAAATATTTCTTGTAGGTCTCTTTATACACGTTTCTACAAATACGCATTTTGTCTCATATTCTGGAAAGAGTGTCTCTGGAAAACAAAAACACATTTTCATACTATGAAATAGTCTCTCTCTGTCTGTGTCTCCCGTTCCTTCCTTTTCATCTTCCCTGTTTTTCCACCACTTATTGTTTCTTTCTCACTCCTCAATCCCTCACCTTCTCTCCTCTTTTTACTCTGTATTTTCGTCTCTGTTCTTCCCTTCAATGCTCCTTTCTGCTACCCTGTTTTTCTCTCTCTCTTTCTCTCTCTAATTATTTTCCCCTCTCTCTCCCTCTCTCTCTCTCACATTCACTCGAATATCGGTGTTTATTTTATCTTTATCATCAGGATGAAGATTGCTCTCTTAAAAGGGAAATTTTTGTGCAAAAATGTCTGCTGTGCGATGTTTGTAGTATAACAGCAGAATATAATTTAACACTTCCAATTTTGGAAATTTTGTTGTAAGTAAAGAAGTGTGCGTAAAGGAAGTTAAATATTTAGTTTGATTAGTTGGAATACGTGAAGAGCATGTGGATTTCTGCGTAAGGAAAGTAAAATAGGGACATTGTTGTGAGGACATTATCGTTGAATTGAAGAGATAAAAGGGCTGGAGGTGGCCAGATGATTAACCGTAACTTTATCGTACAGACAGAGAGGACAGGTGGAGGAATCTGCGACGTCCAATCGAAGTAAGGATCGTTTTATAAGGCCTAATCAAGCTGGATAACGTAAATGTAGACTTTCCTGAAAACGTTTATTACCAGCTTGCGCGTGTTTGTCTGCTTGGCCCATTATGAAACAATCTCTTTTCTGTGTAAAAGTTGGAATATGGTCTCCTTGCATCTTGCGACGGCATCGCTTTTTAGAGGTATTAGAGAGGAAATAGCCTGTAACTCTGAAGTAAAAAAAGACCAATTTATTTGTATCGATGCTAGTTGAAAGCCTCCGAGGCATAACAAATGGCTGAAACGTCACCTTTAAAGTGGTAAACCTTCTGGAAACAAGAGACAATGCAGTGTTGTACCAGGCAGAACCGGGTTCACCGGAATATCTGGCGTCTGCCGAGGGATATGAGGGCATCAAAATTGCTGTGGCTCACCCTGATTGGTATGAGACTTCTGATACAGAACGAGAGCTTTCGGTTGTGACTTATTTTGAGTTTCAAGCCGGACATTGGCAGAGCGCTACGTTTTCCCGAGGTTTCCGACCTAGCATGACCATTCAAAAACTTTCCGTAATAACTAAATTATTATGTAATTATTAAACTTACACAAATATTTATATCACTGTACCCAATAAAAACGTACAACAATTAAGCATACATTACATTTACATGACCATGGTTTACTGAAGACATATTAAGTTATACTTTGCTATACTAAAAGCAAAAATATGAAGCATAAATCATTTGGAGTTTTAGTAAGTTTTAATAAAATTAATTATCAGTATTTTAGTTATAACAAAATACATCCCAGACACCTAGACGGTATATGACGGCAATCACAAATAAACCATTAGGAAAGTCAGGTTAGGCCTAAAAACTAGTAGGTATACTTGATGTCGACATTTACTCGCCCGAAGGTCCACATAGCTAGATACCATATGTAGGCCAAGCTTTGTAAGGCCTAAACGGTACGTTTCTACCTTCTTGATGGAAACCTTCTTGTACATATTATTATGCATAAAACAACATCGCAATATTAAATTATTACAACTAAATAAATGCCACAGCAAATTACTTTAGAATTAGTTGATGTCGTGTATTTTTTACCATTGGCCAAAGTATTTGAAACGGTTCACTTTATCTAGTTCACTTTATTATATTTACAAATGGTAATTGGTGGGGGGGTATTGATATCCGTTTAGTAGTTAGTATTTTCTTGGTAATGTCAGCTTTAAAGCTTTTTGTTTCTGACAGTTCTGCTACTTCTTTAGGTGTGCGAATTGAGGAACCTAATTACAGATAGAAATCGTAATTTCCCTAATAGGCACCATCCTGAATCTTAATCACTTTGGTTTCGCAGATTCTCTTGTCACTCACTTTAAGGGCGAATATAAAAGAGTAAATTCAAAAGGAAATACTTAAATAGGTTTGTTATTCTCTATATAGGGCTAGTTTAATACTGGTAATTTTGTTTTTTTCCCTAAAATACACGATGTTAGAGATAATACTCTGTCCTCTATTCTATGGTTCCCCCATTGCTTTATGTTTTATATTTAAACACTCTACTTTTCGATTTAAGACTATCCGAAATTCGGAGGATGGACAATGGATTTTCTGTATGATAGGATTTATTCTTTAAAAATACCTCATATTGGTTATATTTAATATTTACATATACATTTTACATTACAATATACATTTTAAATTGGAAGTCCTGAGGGATTTGAGGCAACCTAAAGCCTATGCATCCATGCAAACGTGGGACCATCTAATGGCAGAGCGGTTGTTATTCGGCATTTATAATGCAGATGACCATCAGTCATTGCGGTTATATATTGGATGATGCCGAGTAGAACCAGAATCACTTGAATATGAGGAGCTCTCGAGGGATTTGAGGGGAACGTAAGGCCTATGCCTCACTCCAATTGATGAGCTTCTCCGTTAGATCCAGGTCTATAGTGGTTTATTTTTGAATATTAAAACAAACATTGGCAATGCGCTACGTTATTCAAAAGTTTTCGACCCTATAAAAATTCAATAATAACTAAATATGTAAATATAAAAGGAAAAAAATATTTATATTACAGTAGTTAATTAAATCGTACAACAATTAAACAAACGCTGTATTTACATTACCATGGTTTCCTATGGACATTTTAAATCATATTTTCTTAGTTTGGAAGAAAAAATATGAAGCTTAAAAACTTTTGGAGACTTTGTAAGTTTCAATTACTTTATTTACCCCAATTTTGCTTATATCAGTATATAGTCGTGCCCTCTAGACGGTATATCTCTTCAATTACGAATAAACCACTGTTACAGTCGAATTAGACATCATTTAAATATATATATATATATATATGTGTGTGTGTGTGTGTGTGTGTGTTTATGTGTGTGTGTGTGTGTGTGTGTGTGTGTGTTTGTGTGTGTGTGTGTGTGTGTGTGTGTGTGTGTGTGTGTGTGTGTGTGTGTGTGTGTGTGTGTGTGTGTGTGTGTGTGTGTGTGTGTGTGTGTGTGTGTGTGTGTGTGTGTGTGAATGACGTCGACGTTTAACCGGGCTGAAAATAGCCTAAGTAGAAGCTATTGTAGACTTAAACAGGTTTCGTAGGTAAATATAGTAAAAAACCTTTCCTTTGGTTAAATGCTACATTTAAACGTTTCCTACCTATTACCAAAAAGGTACATATTGTTCTTTGTATCAGGAAAAAATAACTAATAACATAAATATCTAATAAAACTATATAAATGTCCCATCATTGAACTCTAGAATTAGTTTATTTATTGGTCATGTATTTATTTCTATTAGCTAAAGTATATGAATCTATTCATTATATTTGATTAACAAATGGCGACGTATATTTAGGCCTATGTATAATAATTGCTAATGTAAAGCACTCTTAGTGGAACCCATTATTCTCTCACCCCCCTTTCTCTCTCTCATATATATAGGGTAACCCGCCTCTCTCATACACATTGGCCAGTGGTTACTAACAAATGGTTTTCAAGGACCCAATGAGGGCATCGGTCACTACATTGACAAGGACCCCCCAAATTCAATAAATGCTTAAATATTTTTGTTATTCTCTATATAAGGCTAGTTTAAAACTGGTAAATGTTGGATATAAGAAATACATATAGTGAAAACCTTTAAATCTGGAATGTAAAGAAAGGTTTGCTAAAACTGAATAAATACAAAAGATATCCCTAGGAAACCCTACTTTCAGCATTACAGTACCTAAAATTACTTTTCTATAAACTAAACGTAGGCGTGTAGGCCAGTGGTTACCAACAAATTGTTTTCAAGGACCCAATGAAGACATCGATAGCTACATTGACAAGGAACCCTCAAATACTTAATCTTATGTTGTAGATTACGCGCAAAATAATTTAAACGGCACGTTTCCAAGGTTTCCACCTTATTGATGTAAGTATACATATTGTACATATTATTATACATAAAACAACATCGAAATATTAAATTATTACAACTAAATAAATTCCACAACAAATTTTTTTAGTGTTAGTTGATATCGTGTATTTTTTACCATTGGCCAAAGTATTTGAATCGTTTCACTTTATCTAGTTCCCTTTATTACATTTACAAATGGAAATTGGGGGTGGGTTAGTATTTTTCTTAGTAATGTCAGCTTTAAAGGTTTTTGTTTCTGACAATTCTGATACTACTTTAGGTGTGAGGATAGAGGAACCTAATTACAGATAGAAATCGTAATTTCCCTAATACGCACCATCCTGAATCTTAATCACTTTGGTTCGCAGATTGTCTTGTCATTCACTTGAAGGGCGAATATAAAAGAGTAAATACAAAAGTAAATGCTTAAATAGGTTGGTTATTCTCTGTATAGGGCAAGTTTAAAACTGGTAAACGTAGGATATAAGAAAGACATTGTTATTAATTTTGTTTAATTTTTAGTACTAAAATACATGATTTCAGAGATAATACTCTGCCCCTCATTGTCTGGTTCCTCCATTGCCTTATGTCTTATAAACAAACACTATACTTTTCGATTTAAAAGCTATCAGAAATTCGGAGGAATAAAAAGGGATTTTCTGTACAATAGGAGTTATTCTCTTTAATTACCTCATATTAGTTATATTTAATATTCACATTTATATTTCAGTAGAATTTCGTTTGATATCTTGATACTTCGTAATAACTAGTTTGAAGGAAAATAATAGTTGTGTCTTATGTAAATGTTTAGAATGGTACAACTGATGTTGTATAACTTGAAAAACTCTAGCTTTAATAAAAGAATTTCTTGTCTTGTTCCAGTCACGTGCTGTTTTGGTGCAAAGAAGAGGAAGGAAAGGGGAGGTAATTACTATTAGGTTGTTTTAACTTCACCTTGAAATAAAGTAATTTAGTAGTGTTATTAAAATCCACTAATTTAATTAAATTAGTTTTATGGCTTGTTCCAAACTCGTATATATGTTCAGTTTCCAATATTTGCTGGGTTTAAGCTAAATATTGGGATCCTCATCCCATGCGTGTTCTTTTGATAATAATCAAATATTATAGCATCATATTACGGCTGCCAATTTTAGAATTTTCATGTTGTGGTTCTTGTAAGTCTCCGCCTTTAATTCTACTACTACCGTATTATATTTCAAGGATAAAATACATGAAGTTTAGTGAAACTATAGATCCAAAGTATTAAAGTTATTGTATAAATATTATGTTAATACATATTTCAATAACAGTAGCTATGATATAGAGAAAAAATATTTTTTAAAACATCATCAACATAGCACTTATTTAATATATATATATATATATATATATATATATATATATATATATATATATATATCATGATATACGTGTCAGCAAGCCTTAGCTTTACCTTACATTTTAATGTATTTATATTTTTTATAAATATCGTATTATGTGACAAGATTTATTCAAATTTCTAACTTTACAGCAGTTTTCGATGAGGACATGCTCAGCTATTTGTCAAGCGCATACCCGAGAGTAAAGTTCGTTCCTATTCTCGAGGTGATTCCTGAGGGCGATGACGAAGAGGAAGCGGAAATAGTTAATAAAAATACTGCAATATTTTCTACAAGTGATTCCGCACTATTTCCGCTGAAGATTGAAGTCCCTGCGTTCTACAGGACTCAGTCGTTTTGTAAGTGACTTTTTATTTATTCCTTTCGTTTTGTATAAAATGGAAGTTCTATTCTAAGTTACTTGAGTTAGAACTTATATCTGCTCACTTACAAATGTCAGTGTTCCAGTCACCAGCAAGTTCCAAGGCATACCTCTCTCTCTCTCTCTCTCTCTCTCTCTCTCTCTCTCTCTCTCTTTCTTTCTCTCTCTCTCTCGTTCTCTCTCTCTCGCCCTCTCTTTCTCTCTCTTTTTTTTCCTCTCTCTCTTTTTTTCCTCTCTCTCTCTTTTTTTCTCTCTCTCCCTCTCTTTCTCTCTCTCTCTCTCTCTGTCTGTCTGTCTGTCTCTCTCTCTCTCTCTCTCTCTCTCTCTCTCTCTCTCTCTCTCTCTCTCTCTCTTTCTGTATATATAAGAATAATTATAAGAGTTTTGATGCATATTGACAAATTAGAGCTGGACAAGTTTAACTATGTATAACTACTTGTAAATGTTACAACTTTGAACTCAAAATTAAAGTAAATCTCTCATATTAAAAAACAATTAGCTGTGTATTAAAAAACAATTCCCTTAGATTCAAAGATCCTGTAGTAGCCTACACCTTATGTGAACTTCAATACTCATGTAAGCATTTCTATACAACTTCCAATAGGGTTATTATTATTATTATTACTAAAACTCGGAGAGGCCTTATCGGTGTAAAGCACTTAGCTGCAGCCTTTGTACTCTCTTCCCATCTCTACCACAGGAATAGCTTAGCGGATGCCTACCTCTTTGCAGAAATCAAGTACTCACCTGATGCTAAATCTTCTGATATCCTCTGGTGTACATACCTGCCAGCCAAACCACTTTCTCCTTGCATCTACCAAAGCAGGGCACTCACAGAGTACGTGGATTGGGCATTCCTCTTGGTCCTCGTCGCATCTCTTGCACACAGGGGACCTAGATTTTCCAATTTTGTATTAGATTCCCCTTCAGATTCCCATGGCCTGTGACAAGCTCTACAGTAGCTCTGAGTTGATGTCTACTTAAGGAGAGTAGTTCTTTGCCCCACAAAATCTAATAAGTAACCCCACAGTACCTTGGATTTTTTACACCCCAAGGTTGCATTCCATTCTTCTCTGCACAACCTGTCTGTCTATATGTGCCGTGATCCTCTTGCGCCCTTCCTGAGGCGGTAGCCCACTGCCTTCGGTCCTTGAGTTATACACCCTTGTTTTCAGGCGTCAGCTCTCTCATTCCCTATCCAGCCAGAATGTCCTGGAATCCAGGTTAGGTTGAGTGAATTATACTTCCTCAGCTCTACTAGAGAAGCCATAGTCTCAGCCACCAGCCTAGAGCTGGTACTAGCCTTACCTAAAGCCTTCAGAACTGCCTGACTGTCCGAGCAAATCCAGATGGCCTTGCCCCTCCTTCCAAACTCTATTATTTCCTCAGCACATAGTTTGATCGCGAGCACGTCCTCCTGGAAGACAAAGTTGTAGTCCTCCAGGCGATGAAAAACTCTATCTTGGTGTCGCGGTCCACTAAATCCTGCTCCCACTCCTTCCTTCACCTTGGACCCATCGGTGAACCAGATATCACCATGTTTGGGTCTATACTCCGCCCATGCCTCTCTTGCAGGTATATGGATTTTGTAGTTTCCTTTTTCCCTTTTAAGAGGCAGTATCTTATCCTGAGATTCTATCCAGAGCTTCTTCAGTGAATCCCCAAATAGCTGTTTATGACGTTTGCTACTTGTCTTCCACTGTCCGGTACAACTTAGTCGGTATGCAGTTTCCATTGCCTCCATCCTAATTTGAAGACTCAAGGATAGAAAACCCAACATAACCCTCGTGGTGTGCTTTTCCTTGTAACTGTTATGCCTCTAAGGAAGAGCTCCTGCGCGAGGTCCAAGATTCTTTTACTTGTTATTTTTTGTGCCCTGTCCCACAGATATTTAGCGCACTCAACGTAGCTTATTTTGGTATTACCAATTCCATCATCTCCAGCGAATTAGTTTTATATCGCCTAGTGAAGATGAGTGCCACAGATTTCTCTCCTTGAATTCATAATGCATTCTCCCTGCACTATGCTTCTGTTACCTTGAGTGCCTCTTGAAGCAGGTTTTTGAGGACCTCTTCAAATGGTCCCCTAACAAGGATAGCTATATCATCCGCATATCCTACCACCTTGACACCCATGCCACTGAGCGTCCTTAGTAGGCCGTCCACGAGAAGACTCTACAGCAAAGAGGATAACACTCCACCCTGCGGGCAGCCCTCCGAGACGATCCCATTTATCGTGCACCCCATTCAGGATACAGTAATTCCAAGGAACTCATAATCTAATTTATAATTCCATCAGAAATCCCATGATCCATAGCTGCTCTCTTCATGGCCAGTCTAGAGGTACTATTAAAAGCCCCCTCCACATCTAGAAAAGCCTCAATACATATCCCCTTGTTGTTGATCTGACCTTCAATAAAGTCCACGACCGACAACAGCGCCGTCTCGACTGACCTACCAGCTCGGTATGTGTGTTGGCCCTGATGAAGCGGATACTGCTTCAAAGGTCCCTCCTTCAAATAGTGGTACACCAGCCTTTCCAGTGTCTTTAACAAGAAAGATGTAAGGCTGATAGGTCTGAAATCCTTTACAACTTTATAACCTTTCCTCACCGGTTTGGGAATAAAGATAACTTTCGTTTTGAGCCACTGCCCGGGCTTGTAACCCAAGGCAATACAGCCTCTGGGTAATCCTGTCAGTGGCCCTATTATTTCCTCCAAGCAATTTGGAGTAGTGCTGGAGTAATATTATCTAATTATGGCGCTTTAAAAGGCTCAACAGACAGAATTGCCTCTCTCTCACCTTTTGCGCTGTGATCACCTGCCCAGCAATATTCCAGTCCGCCCTTAGCCCAGTATGTCGGAGGTTTTGAGCACCGTCCCCTACCGGTCTAATATCGGGAAAACTGTTTCTCATAAGCAGACGCAGAGTTTCCTCCGGGGTGTCAGTAAAGCTACCATCAGTGTTCTTGACAAACGTAAGCTCTCTTCTCGGTCCACCTGCTAACACCTTAAACAGTCCAGCAGTGTCACTCAGTGTGCTTGTCTCTGAGCACCATTTTTCCCAAGAAGCACGTTTAACCTCTTTAATAAGATTTTTATAGAAACCCTGGCTGTCTTTATATGCCTGCCAGGTCTCCGCCGTTTTCTTCTTCTTTGCCCTATTAAAGAGTCTTCTAGTCTCTTTCCGTCTTGCCTCTAACTCGCTGCTCCACTTAAGCTTACCACGCCCAGTGCTTATCCGCGAGAGAGGGCAATTTTCCTCAAACGACGTGGAAATTGCAGTCCTGATGTAGGCCTCAGTATTTTCCAGTTCGTTTGATATACCATATTTACCACGGACGTCTGACATCCGCCTCCTCACCGAGGACTTAAAACCTTCCCAGTTTGTCCTTCTCGGGTTCCTAAGCCACACCACATGGGGGACAACTCCCCTCATCGTAGCAGTGATGATAAGGTGATCAGACGTGGAGGGCTCCTCCGAAACCCGCCAGTCATGCACCCACCTTACCATTTGTCTATTACAGAAGGTGATATCTAGAACCTCCCATTCTGTTTGAAGTGACAAATGTTGTCTCGGCACCTGTGTGTAAAACCACAAGGTTTTCTAAAATCATGAAGGCTAGGAGGTTCTCACCTCGCTCATTTGTGTCTGTGCTACCCCACACCTCATTATGAGCATTGGCATCACAGCCCACTAAGATTCCTATATTCCTCTCCCTGCAGTACCGAACTAACTTACGTAATTCTGCAGGGGGCGATTCTCTATTGTGGGCGCAGTAAGTGGAGGCCACGAAGAACTTCCTGCTCCCACTTACCTCGCTCTTACCTCGAATTCTAACCACCGCAAGGTCTTTAGTTGAGAATTCTTGAATCAGCGTGGCTTCTAGTCCTCTGACTATCACACATGCTCTGTGCCCCACTGTTCCCCACTGGCGTAGGTGCGCCCAGCTGCAGTCAGACCCCTTATACGGTTCCTGACCAGCCACGGTTCTTGCACTAGCGCAAGAGCTGGTAATGTGTGCCTCACATTTAAGCACCTGGTTAGGACTGCCGAGGCGCTGTTACTGTGGTGCAAGTTAATTTGCAGGATCATTGCTTGAGGGTCAGCCATATACAATTGACCCCTACGCTTTCTCCCGATTATCTCTCTCGCCCTTCTTTTCCGGGTCCTTAGAGTTCGACTTAAAAGTACCTCTGCAATCCTCAGGAATTCTTTCCCATCTCTAGCCTTTAATTGTCTGGCCGATGCCTCATCCAATCCTAGGCTTGCAGGTCTCCGCTCAATGCACTGTAGGATCTTCCACTTCGAAGTGTCAATTTCTTGGTTTTGCATCCCATGAGCTTGACCGACTGAGTGGCCTCCGTTTTTGGTGGTGGTACTAGCACCGTCACTTTCACCCTTTTCATCAGTTCATCAGGCAGGACTAGCCTTGCCTGAGTCCTGTCCTTGAGCTTAACTGGCGGTACCACTTCTCTCAGACATTTAGCCGATTCCTCCTCAGCACAAATAAATCCTGCGACTCCATCCCTTAGGTAAGTGTCTCTGAACCGCGGAACAAAACCTCCACTAGAAGTGTCCAGAATCCGGTCTATGACGGTGCCCTTAAGGTGGTTGAACGCTGCTATCTCCATCCTCACGCCTACCTTGTCTATTCCTCTTGGCCTCCGACTCTGGAGCAGGATTAGAAGTGCTCCTTTCCTTCCTTTTCCTCTCTCTCTTGTCGTGCTAAGGTCCTACCGGATCCACTGGCTTCCGGGACGACAGGGCGGCTACTAGCCCCAGTCTCCGTCAAACCCTTCCGCTGCCTGGACCGGTGTTTCCTCAAAGGTGGAGGGGCGGTGGTTCTCTGCTCTCCGCCTCCGCCTTCTTTGCCTCTTCATGATAGGAAAGACAGAGTGCTTTCCTCCCTGGTCCCCCTTCCATTCTTCCTGTTGCCTTCGCAACTGGATTTCCATCTGTCTCTATGGGGCCGAAGCCACCTCCATTAGGACAGATTTGTCGGTAGGTTCTAAGTCCTGACCAGTTCAATTTATTTTTTTTGTCAATGCCACGTGTGTTCCCACGAGCAGCTAGGGAGATAAATGTCCGCCGCCTCAGAGCCCCGCTTACGGCGGTAAGGCGACTTAAGTATTTAGGTGTGGCGTCAGGTGCCCCTGAGGCTCCATTAAAGACCCTCCTTACCCTGAGGGCCACGAATCTACATCGGCACGGATCGCATAACACCTTCAGATCGGGGCTGTATGTGCCCATCCAGACCACCAACCTGGATGAGGGGTGGTTCTTGGTAGCCGCCCGCAAAGAAAGGGCAGGGCGTGAGCCGGGTAGATAACAACCCTTCAAGTGCTAGGACTGGCCCCTTTTTTTGAGCCGCCTTCATTCACTCACACAATTGCCTGGACTTCCCGTTTATAGGGAGCCACATACGTACAGCTCCGCTCCACCGTTCCCCCACGCCCGGATTAAACCTCTCTACCACTTCAAGGTCATGCAGCCCATAGGAGAGGTCCAATAAGGTTAGGGTACATCATTCTATTTTTACCTACTAAACTAAATACCCATTTATCTATTTTCTGAATATCGATCTATTCTTATCTCTTTATAATGTTTGCTACAATAAATGTTTAAAAATTATAATGTTATTTTTCAGAAGCGACATTTCGGCTTCATGGTTTGGAACGACATCTGATGGAGGTGAGTAATAATTTTACTTTAAACTAAAAAGGTTTAGGAACCCAGCAAGCTCTCTGCTTGTATGGGAGCACACCAAGCCGGAGACTATATCTTGCCGTATACGCTTATAGACTAGCCTTGAGTCTTATTGCCTTTAGTAGCTCCTAGTTGTTTAGGATGTACTCTTGCGACTTATCTGTGACGCAATTACAACCTGTGGGATATTGCCGCATGCCACCGAAATAGATATAATCTTAGCACGGTAGTAATTTCAATATTAAACACAATATAGAACAAAATCGTTTTAAAGTCATCCCTACTGAGGTTAACCAAGAAAGATTTTAATTGAGTTATTTTTAATTTATAGTTACAATTATTATAAATATATATATTTAGATATGTTAGAATCACAATATTAAGTGGAAAAATAGAAATCGAATTTCCTTGCATTTCATTTCCTTCTCTATACAACATATGGTGATGGACTATAATTTTTGTTTGTTACTGTTTATTTGCTTTCTTTTTATTTAGTTTCTAATTTATGAAACTGATTTCGGTCTCTAACTTCTCATTCTATCCATCTCTTGTAATGCTTCATTATTGCAAGGAACCTTTCTCTTATAATTGCATATACATCCTATGTATTCAATTTCTAGCTATGGGATTGTTACCTCAATGCCTAAGTGCTGGATTTCAAACACGTAGTCATTCAGATTAAACGCGTCCAAGACATCAACTTTTACAAATGTAATTAGTAAATACATACTTGAAAAAACTGTATTAACCTCAATTGCCATCCACTAAGTGTTGAAAAAAATTATTTCATTGGTTGAATAGAAAAATATTTTTAGTAAAAAGACAGTCTTCATCATGGGCGAGTATCTCTGATGAATTCATCTAAACTAATTAGTTCAGTGAATAGTCTAAGCTATAACTAATCTGTCTAAACTGGTGTAGATATAGTTTTAGTAAATAGTTATAATTTTAACCTTATTCTTGAAGTGTACATATTATATTAGCTATACTCACTGCCGATGGCTTTGCCATTTTAATTCAATGAAGCATTAATTATTGACTGTGTGTTGGTGTTCGTTAGTACAGCCTCGTCTTATCCGAACTTCCCTTATCCGAAACCCGGGTGAAATAGACCGAATGGGGCTGTTTTGTGATATTTACGCCAACTCGGTAAACGTGGGTGAGGAGCGGGAGGTTGTTTTGTTAGAAAATACAACTACTGTGATATTTTACAGTAGAACAGGTTTTATGTGGATTTACTTGAAGTAATATACATTAGGATACTTAGCATACATGGCTCATCCGGCATTTAAATTTATTTTTAATATTTATTTTCTATTCACAGAATGCTGAAATGAATGTCTACCCGCTTACATGTTCTTTGTCTCGACCAATCTTCGAAATTACCCCTTTCGACACAACCTTTTCTAAATCTCTTGAAGAACAGGGTCATTTCAGGTGAGCAAAGTACAAAATTACTTAATAAAATATACAATACATTAAATTGTACGTTGGTCATTTAAAAATTACTTTTTGATTTCTAAGTTAAATCATTATTTTGTAAATTATTTTATGCTAAGTAAAATGTTAGTTAATAGCAGTGTTGGACGGCGTAAGTGAATTTTATACGTTGTATTTCGTGAATAAATTTGGCTGATGTTTTAATTTATACGGTTTACTTTTCTTATTTGAAGTAGTAAGTTTCTTTTCTTACTTGAAGTAAATCTATCGTCCTTTACAACGTAAAATTTGTGGATGTTGTAAATTGTAAAAATCCTATATTTTCCCCGCTCCTTCCCGCCACTTCCTTAAATTTGAGCCATCCCCCAGCTCTGTACGACCCTCCAAGCTCTCACAATCTTCCTCTCAAAATTCAGCTTATGAAATTATATATGATGTTTACACTCGTGCATCATTGTTGGACGGTAACTTCTACACCCTGCAGCTCGCGGGGAGGAGACAAAATATAAAAATATGTGACTTGTTTTGTATTTGATACCATCGTCTAAGATTGTTCCAGACCCTTTTCACTACAAATGTCTTAAGGCGAATTTAGACTCTTCTTCTCTGAACTTTCTTATTCGAAGATGTTGTTATGATAACTCTATAGAATGTTTATAATACCGTCGCGTAGTTTCTGAGGGAACACTCATAAACTCTTAGCAACCATATGCATTTAGAGGAATCTCTATAGTTAAGCGTTTAAATTGGAAATAAAAATCGGTCGCTACATTGACGGAGACCCCCTCAAATACTTAAACTTACATTGTACATCACACGCAAAATAATTGAAGTTATAAAACTTATTGTCAAGTAGTTTAAGGTTTGCCTACCCACTCACTTTAAAGTGGAATATTTTCTTACATATGAATATTAAATTTGAAGCGAATATTAAAAAGAGAAATCCTTTATTTTTATTTAAGTTACAGAATGCAAAACTATCACATGTTACAATTCGTAGATGTATCTATAGAAAAATCATTGTTCGTAAAAATAATTTGTACTAAAAGTGTGAAATAGTGTAGTGCTCGTAAAATTTATCAAGTGTAATGCATTTTAATTCCATACAATTTAGATTAAATAAAACGAATAAATAATTTAGATAAATTAAACGACACGAAGTTACAATAAATTTGTTTATTCTGATTTAGCTTCCACCAGAGTCATCGAAATTCTTCTTGCTTTGACGCCGGCCTAGGATCGGCACCCTTTCGGCCTTATCATCAAAATTTATGGGATGTAACCAACCCGCGTCCGTGCACCGCACACGTACATCCCGGGGAACGGAACTACGCCGTTTGCAAAATGGGTTAGAGGCAAACAATAACGCAAGATTTTAACAACCTTGAGTACAACAGAACTGAATTTACTGAAGTTTAACAGCATTCAAAGAATAACCTTCCATAAATTCTTACGGGATGTAAAACATCGACAGAAAGATTTCCTCCCGGGATGTGCGGTAGAAGACGGACGAAGCAACAGTGAAACAAAATTTTAGTGAATAAAAGTTGAGCCGACCACTAAAAAAGGGCCGACCAGGCAGACAAATCCAGTAAAACATCAAACCAGAACTTCAAAATTACAGCAAAAAACTTCAACCAAAGAAAAATGAAACAGAGCCTTAATAGGCAAAAAGAATCGCCAATAGAATACATCGACGTTTTTGTAACACGGAATATAACTTTCAGACATTTTGTATTATTGCCATGTTGACTTTTTTTTATCTAATACATTATTTTAAGTATATATATATATATATATATATATATATATATATATATATATATATATATATATATATATATATATAATTTAAATTTTAAAATAAAAAATTTTAAACTTTATAATAAACAGGATTTAACCACAAACATCATGCCCTATCCAAATACCTAATAACTAGAATGTGTAAAGAAAAACCTTTCTAAAGAAGGGACAATTTTGTTCATTTGGAAGAGAAGTAGAATACAAACAGTGAAAGGAAGGGAAAATGCAACTAGGAAGACCATTGGCATTGGAAAATACCAGCAAGAATATATCGTATGACAGGTCACCCCCCCCCATATCTTAAGAATTTTGTGATTGGAGGAAGTCTCAGCAGCAGAGGAGGGGTAGCCAGAGAGGGAAACCGAAGATAATGAAAGCTGTTTTAGGGTGGTATGAGTAGTTAACCCGGAAAGTCGTTTCGAACTCCGCTTTTAAATTAAAGTATAGAAGGATCATTAGGTCTGAGTTCGTTTGTAGGGGTAGCCTAATATGTGAGTTTCCCAGCTCTTTCAGGGATTTTACTCTCTAAATGTGGTCTTTTTAACAGAACTTGTGTTCTGCATAAATACAAAAAGTATAAAGATAGTGAAATGATAACCTTGTAATAAATAAAGAGCTTTCGAATTCTAAAAACTAAATTTGTGGTAACACGTAAAACGTTAAAGAAAGAATTGAGGCAGAAGAGCGATAACCAACTCATAATAATACAGAGGGAAGGACTCAATCGGATCACAAAGTAGATCGGCCAAAACAACCGGGGAAGTCTGTTCCAAACTAGTAACAAAATTAGAAGGATGCTGGAACCTGCTCCAGTTATAAAAGGTTAGAGCTTTCTCATTTCTTTCCAATAAGTATAAAGTTTCATTATTAGAGGTTAAAATGGAAAATTAACAAATTCTTTTGACGTAAATTTTCATGGGCCCATAAATATTATTTTAGAAGGAAATGGCATTAAGGGTTTATCCTTAGATAGGAAATAGGGTTAATCCTCCTTAAAGTAATAACCACAGCAAACGAAATTGAATGTTATTATAAAATCATAGAAATAAATTGTTGTTTTGGCAACATACAAAGAAAGAGTAAGAAGATTTTCAGGTTAGTTATTTGATTACAAATGTTAAAATTTCTGATATAATTATGATATATAAATATTTGTAATTTTGTTATATAATCTTGATTTATTAAATATGTGTGATTCTCTAAAAAATTTCGATTTTTTTCGGAATTTTGTTATTTTTTGTTTACTGGGTAAAATTATGTGTTTTCCAGTTGTTATTTTATGTGGAATTATGAATGTACTACTACGAATTAGCTACGGTAAATTAGATAAAAGCCTCATTAAAAGATAAAAACTTCATTAAACGCTTGTGGTTTTGTAGAAAAGACCTGCAAAGCCTGAGTTTTTAAGTTTCTTCGATTTAAATAATATTTCATATTTCCAATACTACATCAACCTAAACTTAAAATATATAAATATTTTTGATTTTTACTCCTTAGTTTTTTATATATAGCATGGTACCATATGGTACCGCTGGGCGTTTATGTAAGCATTACTCGATAATTATTGTAGAGATATTTTCTACGGTTTTAATGGGGTTTAAGAATTTTAAACGTTATTCTGGAGGCAAAATACAATTATTTTGTTGACAAATACATTTTGTTTGCTTATATGCATACAACTTAGAGGTTCATACAATCTAAAATGTTCACTTTTTTGTATGAAACAACACAAAACATTTAGTGCAAAGGCCAAGCTTGCATTTAGTACATTCTGTTCTGACCCGTGATGTACAGTTTTCATAGCCACATCTCCTTCTTTGACTTATTGGAGAAATGTAGTGTTTTGTTTAATCGAATCTCAAAGCATCGATGACCCTGAAAGTTACAATAAGTTTTATTCTATTAGCAAAGATAAAGTAATTAAATACAAAGTATTTGTAACATCACTAACACATTTTATTTCTCACAGTTGAGGGGAAAAATTCACTGCCTGTAAATAGCCTACACATGTTAGGCCTACATATTTTAGCATATTTTCAGTATTCTGATGAAATTGAACAACGTATATTACTTTTACTAACCTAGATCCTGTAGAACTGCATGTCGACGAGATGGGACGCCCACCGGTCTATGGAGATTTCTTATATAATTCAAGGTATGTCTGCGCTATTTCTCTCCGGAACTGAAGCTGTCGCATTTCATTCCCAGCCTTTTTATATGTTAGCCAAGCATTGTGAATAGTGGTATCAATCAGCCAAGTGAATATGGGCCACCACCATTTTTTCCCTCGAATTCCAGTTCTATAAAGTGACAGGTTTTTGTCCATTCTGTCAGTGTCGCCCATGTATTTGTTATGCTCTCCAATGAGAGATGGTCGAGGTACATAAATTCTCTTTCTTCTCGACAGTATCGTTGGACATTTTGGATTGGATTGATACCATAGCAGGTTGAAGCCATAGTAACTACAGCATTATCCACCCAACGAGCAACTAAAATACATTTAGGTAGTCGATTTTCTCTTATGGTCCCTGTTGCCTCATATCCTCTTTCCTTCAAATGAAATAACAAGTTAAAACTTGTAAACAGGTTATCAAAATAAAACCTTAGTGGAAGACATTTCACATGTTCAGACATATTGTCTATCATCACTACTAAATGGGACGCTGCTTTTCAAAATTCAGCATCATACTGAGTGTTTGATGACACTTGTTTGCCTTGGTATATGTCAAAAGATAATAGATAGCCATATACAGTATTTACACACCAAGCTTTGTAGCTAACCTTGATGGGTTTTCACCGTATAAATTGTTTACATGGGTGTTTCCGATAATATGGTATAATGCCGCTAGGATTTGCCGGTTAAAAGATAAAATATCATTAAAAGTTTGTTGTTTTGTAGTAAAGAGAGATAAATTAAATTTACAAAATTACTAAAGAGTTTTACAATTTTTTATTTGTACAATATCCAGAAGATCTAGAACCACTGGATGTGTGACCTGGCTCCTGTTGATGACATTGTAAATTCATTTACAAAAACGCTTCATTGCTGACGGAAAGGCAATTCCGAAAACCTCGTCCAAACCACGACGACCACCTGTTCCGTGGTGGAATTATAAATAATTCGCGTACGAAGAAAAGCTGTGAACAAGTTCAAAAGACATCCAACGAGTGAAAAGCTGGAAAAATATAAAATCTTCCTGCGAAAGCACGAGGAATATTTAGGCAATGTAAACGAGAATAATGGTCACAGTACGATGGCACTTGTACAAGAACAACAGCTCCATCTACATGGAAGAAATTAAGATACTTCCTTTCGTGACACTTCCTTTCCGATGCCATTAATTTCATTAAGGTATCCGGATAGAGTTTTGACCACGGATATCGAGGAAATTGCCAATGTGCTGACGTTATCGGCCTCAAAATATTCTTCATCTTATGCATACAAAGACGCTTTCCAGGTGTACAAGCGTAAACAGGAGGCCCTAACTTTCACTGTTGGATTGTCTGGAGATTCTTGTTTGATTATCCATTTCTCTCTTGATGAAATAGAGTCAGCTCTATCGTCAACGAAGGATTTAGCTCCAAGTCTGGATTATATTATACACTCCAAGATTAATCATCTTCCCCCGTCGGCAAAACTAGCTCTTCTTCGAATATACAACCGTATATTTCAAGAGCACGATTTTCCCGATGCACGGTTAGAAGCGACAATAAATCCTCTTTTATAACAAGGAGAGGACAAAACTAATCCCAGCAGTTACAGACCCATCTCTCTCTGACCAGCTGCATATGCAAACTACTTTAGAATATGGTCAACAAACTTCTTTCTAACGATCAGTGTGGTTCCAGACAAGGACGTTCAACAGTGTGTGTGTGTGTGTGTGTGTGTGTGTGTTTGTGTTTGTGTATGTGTGTGTGTGTGCGCGCGCGCGCGCGCGCGTGTGTGTGTGTGTGAATGAGTTTGTGAGTTTGTGTCTATTTTCAGAAATACTTGTATATAAACTTTCCAGATGTTTTTAACAAATACTTAATTTATTAGGTGGATTCTGATACATCTCCGCTTCAAACCTAATAACTTACAATATTTCATATAAACATATCAATATTCAATAGTATCAGGCTTATAGTTTATTGTACTCACTCTCTTAAGGAAATGCATTAAATCACAAAATAGAGAGCAATAGTTCCCTATAACCGGGCAATAAATTAAAATTTGCTGAAAATTATCAGTAAGTTGTGATTTTAGTCCAGGTACAGAATTAAATTTTTTTTTAATATTACTTTTTGTTTTATTTATTAATGTTTGTAGTTTCTATTTGAATTTGTTCATAGTTCCCAATAACTATACATAGGTATTAAATATATGCATTTAGCATATATTCAGTTTCCATATTTATAGGAATTTACATTGAAAACGATGTAAACATAACCTCTAAATTCTGAGGAAACCCGTTGTTAGCCTAAATGAAATTATTTGTTCCAGATGAGGATTGAACGCAGGATGATGACGCATGAACTAATAGAGGTTTACAAGTGCCGCAAGCTGGTTCTATAGTTTTACTATGGAAAGGAAATTTACGGAGCGCCTGTAGACGTTTACACATGGAAAAGAGAAGAACTTGAACTCAAGTGAATGGTGAAGGTAAATTTATTATACTGTAAAGTAAAAGTTTCTAGCTTGATATTTACTCCAATAGGTTCTTTGCTTTAGCCTT
Organism: Prosapia bicincta; assembly: GCA_036971475.1. Lineage (NCBI taxonomy): Eukaryota > Metazoa > Arthropoda > Insecta > Hemiptera > Cercopidae > Prosapia > Prosapia bicincta. The sequence continues at coordinate 49,148,847 of JBAIZL010000003.1, read as the reverse complement.
AGCGTTATGGGATGTATTTTGTTGAGACACAGCCTGAATTTTAACATCGCAATTGCTCCTTATTAAAAACATTTAGCGCACCTAATAAAAAATTATTTCTTCTTACAATTCATCGCCAGCGGTCTTGATTTTGCCAAAAAATAATCAATAACTGAGGAACGCATTGAAGAAACTCAAAGCATTTATTTAAAAATTCAGGACATTATTGCCTAACATTTCTTTCTATCGTCTTCTGTCTTGCTTAAAGCGAAGTGTTGAGTTGAGCCGATATTCCTTCGTGCAAAGTGGAACATCCCTGCTTGGCCTCACTTACAACAGAGATAGTAAAATGTTCCCACTTAGAGGCTGCAATACAATTTAAAGAGACGACTTCACGGACCTTGAGACTTCGCAGTATTGATAGTTGTTTAGTGTGTACAAAAAATTTTGTCAGTTTAGAAATGTTTATCAATTCCTAAACGAATAATAAGACTTTAAAGTATGAACCATAAGAAAAATCAATAAAGAATAATGGAACTAACGCTGTGTGCTGTTCCTCACGCTAATATAGCAACAGTACTTTTATAGCACAATAGTATTCCCTAATGAGAACTGCCTTATTGCTAAGAACGCGTGTATTGTAAACTTGTGACGCGTTATTGTGGGAATATATATTTTACCAACATGTATTTCAGTAAATTTTATCAATCTACATCTTGTGAGATTTTGTAATCTTTTCAGTTTATTTTCAACCTCTCATATATAATTGATAGTTATAAGGTCATTGATCCCATGGCTCGCGCGTTTAGGGTCGACGGTTTCTTATCTTTTGTTTTACAATAAGCTTTTTTGTTCGTTGCTATTTTTTATAATGCTGCGGATTTAAAAATCTCGACTAACATAGCATTCGTGATTACTTTTATATTACATGTTCTTATAAATTGCTTCTTCTTGTAGATAACCATTCTTTTCTTGTAGATAACACTTACTTGTAGATTGCTTTTTACAATAGATGACTTTTTCTTGTAGATTAAGTTTTATTGTATATTACATTTTTGTGTAAATTCCCTTTTTTTAGATTAATTTTTCTTGTAGGAAACCTAATCTTGTAATCTACCTTCTCTGTCTTTGTGTGAGGTATCAGAACTTTGCTGGAATAACCCTTTATTCCCGTAGATAAAGAGTGTTTAAATGGCAGTTGATTTCAATTTACATGTAGAATTATTACTTCCTAGGCGTGCAATGGTGTTCACATGACCTCTAATGCAGCATACAGCTTACACACAGTGAAGCATGTGGCACTATCGTTTTACCAATAAACCCATTATAAATCTATTTCAACTTCTCCATTAGAGCCAAGTTCACTAGAGATTTCTTTTTCCACCACCGAGTCTGTTTCCCTTCCACGTGAAGTTTTTTTATGTTTCTGACTAAAAATATTTCTTGCTCTTAACTTTAACTTGAAACTTCTTTTTGTGCCTGATAATTGTTTCACGTGTTTTCACTAAACGTAAGAGACCGTTCTTTTTCGAGTCTTTTCCACTTTCAGTGAAGTTGTTACTAAGTAAATTTTTCTTGTTCTCAGCTTCAACTTAAAACTTCTTTTCGTGCGTAGTATTTTTTTAACGTGTAATTTGTAAAGTGTACCATTTCACACATACATATTCTCTGTACAGCTCTATTAAATAAGTTCTCAAAGGCAAATAGTTGCCTCCGCGTTTGATAACAAACATTTGTTGTTGGTGGCTACAAGGGGAATGGAGTTCTGTACACTTTGTGAGGGTAAGTACAAACAGCAATCCCAATGGCTGTTCTGTACATAACAATACTTTTGTACTGTACTGTTACATTTTACAAATTATACAGTATATAATGTACATATGCAATTCCCGTATCTATGTACATGTACTCCTGTATATTGTAATTGTCTGTAAGTATAGTATTTAACACACCTCGTCCTTATTATCCGCGGTTCCAAGTTTCCGCTGTAATTTTGGAGCCTATTACCCGCGGATATGGAGGTACAACTGTAATCATATTGATCCACATTATTATGCCTGTATTTTTACCTTTTTATTCCTCTCTATTTACAGTTTGAATACCTGTAATAGTTTTTATTTAAAGGACAAAAACATCATAAATAAATTGTTTAATACAGTATTAAGCTACAAACAGTGCCCCTCCTATTCTTCCTCACGTATTGTATGACACTATTGTAGATATAGTTACCGTTATTTGGATTGAAGGGGGCAAATTCTAAAATGCAGTGTAAGGTTTAAAACCATGTAATATTGGATTTTGTTTACAAATTACATTGTTCTAAATGTGGCAACTAATTGTTTAGAACGTTGGTATTTAATAAGAGAACTCACTAAGTTTAATGAAGCAGGCTTTCTGGAATTAGTTACAATTTTACCTAATAATGATTACTTTCAGTTAACAATGGACTTTACAAACAAATTGTAGGCTCTCCTGCGGGATCTAACACATAGCCTATATAACCCAATAAGGATTGGGGGATTTAGAATATCTGGGAAGAGTAAAACAAATTTAAGTCTATATTAACAGCTTGAGGATGATATTTTCACTGCCGTTTCTCCGAATAGAATGCGTGATGTAGTCGTTTTGTTTAATATATGTAGTAGGGATGAAAATATATAATTTAGGGTTCACTCATGAGTGTAATAGCCTACCTTCGTAGATTTTACCTGGTTTTTGTTACAACAAAATCTATCCTTACAAAATACATTGTAGCTATATACATTTGTGTTATATAACAATAGCATGTTTTATAAAAAAATCCAGTGTATAGAGTTTGTGTGTGTAACAAAGTTATTTTACAATTGCTGCAAATTTGTGGAGCCTTGGAATTAGGTTTCGTGTTTCCATTGACTTTGTACATCGTCAGGTATAAGGTTTTAGCAATTTTGGTGACGTAACATAGACATAATGCTGCCTATAATATTTAAAACTAAGTTTATAACGACTCAAAGTAACACATTGTCAGGAGTTGTAAAATTAGTTTAATTTAAGCGTCTCTGAGGATGGCTTGGAAACTACTTTCTGCGCAGCTGTACCAAGTTAGAATAAAATGTTCACGTAGATAGTGACTGCCCTAGCCGTTACATCTTGGTCGAATGTTGTCAAGATACAACTCTGACTGCAACTGTAAATACTACGTAAGCTTTAGAAAATATTAAACAACTCCACGGTAAAGTGTCAGTCCGCTCTGAGTGGAGCTGAAACAAAGCTCCCAGGGCAAGACAAGGGAAACAGAGCTTTTCCTCTTATTCGTGAGTTTGTAGCTCCTGTAAAACGTTGGAACAAAGCAGTTTTGCGTATCACGTAGATTATTAGTTTAAGTTTAACGTAGAACGACGGTTTTTGTACCTAGTGAGTGTGGCATTTTCATCTAATTGTGACCTATGTTAAAAATGTCAGGTCTCTACCTCATTGGGAAGTTAATTTAAACTTGATTTCACCCTGACAGACAGACAGATGTGACGGAAACCGAACTAATAAAAACGTAGTAAAATCAGATTTTTTGTTATATACATCGATAGTTTTAGTTTGTAACGTAAAAGAGGGTGGTGTTAGTTGTTTTTCAGAATTTTGTCTAGTTTTCGAGTGATTTACATTTTTGTGTAAGTAAATTATTGTAACAACGTACCGTTAGATACTGATGTCAAGCGGATATTTTCTAAACTATTAGATACAATAGTGATTTATGCAGTAAAAATCCGATCGAAAATTACTCGTTTTCTATAACCTATTACTCAAACACTGTTATTTATTTAAAAATTGAAGACAATAAATACCAATTGGTTTTCTTTTTTCATTTGGTATAATGAAAATCTAGTGTTAAATATTTGCAGAGATATGACTTTTTTAAAATGCCTTGCAAGTGCAACCAGAATATGTAGTCTGGGTGTTTTTATCACTTTAAACACGTACAATTCTTATCGGCCTTAAAACTTTCACAACTATTTGTTTCTGATTTTCATCTTTTTAGTTGCTTAAAAGTAAAAAAAAAAATAATATTACGTTTTCTTGGAATTATCATTTTTTTATAAATAAGTTTACCATTAAATATGTTCATCAGAAGATGGGAAAGGAATAAAGAAACGATTTATCAAATTTAGAGCTCGACGTCATGAACAGTTAGGAATTACACGGGCTTATAGTGATAAAAACATGATGTTCCTCTGATTTTACATTTGCAAGTTTGCACTATGCAAACCTGTTTTTTAAACCGCCATATCTCTGTTAATATTCAGCCCTACAAGATGTTTCCTATACGAAATGAAAGAAAGAGGTCTCTAATTTTATCCGCTGTTTTTAGTTTTTAAATAACACGCATCGCTCTTTAGCCGGTAAACACCTCCTTCCCCCGGGGTTAAGCAGCCCTGTCTACTTCGTGCTATAATGCCCACCTATTCCTTCTAGTGGGGGACAACTAGGCCATGTCCCTAATTCCACCCAACCTCCCTTATCCTTCCTTCTAAAAGGGATATCAGGGTAAACACCCTTTAATACCTCAATAAAGTAGCTTTTTTGCCAAGTGATACCAATAGTAGTAAATTAATAAACCTTAAGATGTACAACACGTGTCCTGCAGCCTCAATAAAAAGTGCATCTGTCTCAGGTACGCACCTCGGCCACATGATATAATGATCTTCCATATGACCTGCACCAAGGCGTGTCTAGTCAAACTTTTGTGAAAGCCTTTAACTTGAAACAGTTTGTTAGTATTAAAACCCGCAACAGTTAACTTGACAAGTAATATAAACAAACATACTTTAAAGTCAATTCCTACTTAGGTTGAGCAATAACAGTTTTATTTTAGTTACATTTTATTAAATAACTTCCTGACCCGACGAACTTCGTATCGCCTAAAAGTCGATGAATATTAGCTAAACTTCATTTAGAATTTTATTAACATAATAATAGATGAACTTATAGTAGTCGATGGAGAAAAGTGTGAGAGAAAAGTTCTTGATTGAAGTTATTTATTGCAGTGCACTTGGATATACAATATTTTTTCTTTTTTTTTGTATATCGTTTGAAAGGTGTTGGAAAATAATTTTAGATTTTTGGGTGTTACTTAGCTACCAAAATTTGTAATTAATTCAATGAAACGAATTCAGATAAGATATAAAGTCATATTTTATGCTATTTTGGCACTTTAATATTACATGTTTGATGTTGTTTGTTGTGTCGCCAGAAACCTTCCCGGGAATGTACTCAACAATTTTCCAAAGTTCATAGCGATCGGATCAGTGTTTTAGTAATGCATAAGTCTCATACGTGCAAGTTACGTGTTTTATTAAGCTTGAAAGGTTTTTAAAATAATATTATTTTTACAAACCTTTATTAATTACGATACATTTGATTTTGAAAACTGTTACATTATTTAACTTACCAAAAATTTAATTGATATACATTCAGTTGTGGAGTGTCTATAACTGTACTCTTCAAGTTTGCTACACCCTAAAACTAAATCTGTTTTACCAGCTGCACAATAGAAAGGTCTGCGTAAGCAGTAATCTATTCTAGTAAGCATTTTATTTAGTCAAGTTCACATAACTCCTCCATCCCTAAATAAAACTTCGGGGGTGGCAAAGTTTCGTCCTCTGTCTTCTTTATTGGGGAAGGTCGCCAGGTAATGGTTGGTTTCTGGGATCCAGTTGATTATGTTGTCCGTGACTTCCAATGCAGTATACTCGCAATTGGCGTTATTGATAATGGACATTTCACAGTCTAATTTGTGGTGCGTTAAAAGGTCAAATGATTCCCTGTTAAAGCATGTCTTCAGTTTGTTTATTAATTTCATGTTTGTAAATTTCTGGATATCTATAATTTCTAGAATATACGGAAATTTCGTCCGTAGTCCTAATAACATGTTTTATTTGATTAGTGAAAGTCAAATCATTTCCATCAATATGGAATATATCTGCATATTCTTCTATTAAATTTGTTATGGTTTAAATTAAAATGGTATATTTATTTGGGGGGGGGGGTTAAATAAGTGGTACTCACCGGTCATAAAAAATTTGGGGTGTACATCGTCTTTATTATTTTTGAAAAGTATAAAATGTTAAGATTGGTGATCCGAGGTCTAGACAAAACCACTGAATGCAGGGGGGATCCATGATCCCTCTAACAATCCGGATACAGTCACTTTTTCGAAATATTTGCCACATTTACTCTTCTTATTTTACCATATGCAAGATTTACAGTAAAAGCCAGCATAAATATACAACGCAATAACTTTAACTGTCTAAATATAAAACAAACCGTTCATGCTACCACACTCATTGGCAACGTATTAACTTACGTCAGTAATCAAAAGGAAGAATGTCGAGACTGCCACAGCCAACTAGAGTGGCGAATTCTTATCGCCGCGATCTAGACTTTGGACAACAATAGAATCAGCTGTTTATTCGACCAGTGCGTTTATTAGCTTGCATGTTATATTTTCTTATTAGTTTGAAGCTTTGGTGAATGCGTTGGTAATTTGGCATTTTGTGTGAAGGTTTTCAGATTAAAAGTAAGTGTAATTGGTTTCTAATATTAATTATCTTTGAGGTTTCCTTTATTGTTTTGTAAAATTATTTTTATCAAGCTAAAGATTTTATATTAGTTATAAAGCAGAACAGTTAAATTACTCAAATAACTTTATCACGCCCTAATCACAGTTATGTAGCCTAAGTCTATAAAATTATATGTATGTTGTAGGAAAGATATTGTTTTTGATAAGTATTATTTGTTATTATTTCTATTCTCAACTATGCATGCATAGCAATTACTTTATATGGGCTTTAAGGTTGTGTGAGATTATCTTTTCCAAATTACAGATAATTGTATATATCCTAACATGTGTGCAAAGTATGTTTGGAGCAATGTAACTTACAACTGTTCTGTTACGTTAAAGATATCGGTTTTAATTGCAGCTTACATTTAAATGTAGATTCTATAAAACTGAATATAAATCTCTCGTATTCTCCACTGGGTTTGTATTTAGTAATGACAAAAACCAAGGTATTCATGTAACCCAAATGACTGGCTTCAAATCATTTGATTTATTGAAACGGAAATTCTTAAAATAAATAATTCTGAAAAATTATCATTATAAAGTAAACGAATATTAAGTTTAAAATTCTTTTTTCCTCTTTTACTTAAATGCTCACACATGATTAGGCTAGGCCTGTATTCTACAAACATAAATCTTGATATTAGTTATAAAGTCTTTTTATTGTTTTTAATAACACAAATATATTACATTAACAAAGTAAATTTAAAAAAATATTAAAAAAGGATTATCCTTAAATAAAAATGTGAGGAATTTGATCCGAAAAAATCTTTAAAAAATGTATAAAAAAATAGAATGAACACAAATTCTAAACCTTTTGTTGGATATGGTAAAAGTTTGTTTTTGTTTGAAAATTTTGTTCCGTGTTTATGTTATAATTGGGAAGTTTTGAAAAAGATACTTATAAATTTAGCCAAAAATTAAAATGATAAAATATCGCGTTGTATAAAAATGGATATAAAATGCATAGAAATGAGATCTAGATTTAAAGATTGTAAACAACTGAAAAGGGTTTACCGTAGTCATTAAATAGGCGTTTTAAATTTCTTTGTCAATATGCAGCATCGGCCCATGTTATGCTGGCTGAGGTAATCCTTGGCAATCCTGGAGATTTAGTGTTGAAAATCTTTAGCGAATTTAATGAAATTGTATAAAAAATATTTGGTAAAACAAAAATAACTAGTAAAAGTGTGAAAATCTAGCTCTTAAACTAGCTCTTAAATCAGTGTGAAAAATTATGGATCCCACTGTCTTGGGACATAGATTTATTTGTGTTTGTATTGGTGGATGGATATATAGCACTGATTTGAATTCTTTCACTCAATTCCTCTAATCTCTCTCTCTCTCTCTCTCTCTCTCTCTCTCTCTCTCTCTCTCTCTCTCACTCACACACACACACACACACACACACACACACACACACACAAAACACACACACACACACACACACACACACACACACACACACACATACACAAACACACATACACACACACACACAGACACACAAACAAAACACACACACACAATACACACACACTCACAAAACACACACACACACATACACATACACACAAACAAAACACACACACACACCACAAACACACACACACACACACACACACAAACACACATACACACACACAATTCACACACAACACACACACACACACTCACACACACACCCACACACACACACACACACACACACACACACACAAACACACACACACACACACACATACACACAGACACACACACACACACACACACACACACACACACACACACACACACACACACACACACACACACACACACACTGAATGACCCTGCCTGCAAATCTAGCTGACACTATAATTCCTCGATTGTAATTCACAGACACACACAGAGTTTATAACCTTTTTTATTCTCTGACAGTTTTTTAAAGTAACAATAAAAAAACGCCATATTATATATATAAAAGTTGAAAAGGAAAACTGTTTTGCACAATATAAAATTGTTACATTTGGTGTTCAATTGCTAACTTTTATAGATTAAAAGTGTGTGTAGTGGTTAAGTAATAATTGGCTTAGATTGCTTTAAGCTTGAAGCTTTGGGAAATGGGTTTTTGGAAAACCTGAGAAGGAATAACTGTCTTTTGTTACAAAATACATTTGGTTTCGAGGGCCATTTTGTTTGAAAAGAGCTATTTAACACTAGTGTAGTCATTTCCTAAAAAATCCCGGTTTATATAAGTGTATAAAATTTAGGAAAAACAAACACAATCCTAAAACTATGTGATTAGATATAAAACAGAGGAAAAACTACAGTGGGGTTTTAATGGAAATGTTTATAGTTTATGCTAGCATTATTTGTGTGTAATATTTAGAAAGGGAATCGAATATTGATGTCTTGCTTTTGCATACTTCGAAGAATTGTAACGGGGAAGTTCGTAATAAAAAATCTGGAGTAAAACATTTAGTACCAAAATTTTAGATAAAATCTTATTAAAAATAAAAAACATTTTAGATATATATCTTGATAAAAAAGGGAAAACCTTTATCTTTAACGTACTATAAGATACTAACCAGTAAAGTGACCTTTACATAGAGTAATACAAAGTTATAGATGGAAACAATTAATGTTGTTATTGCATTTGCAGACTGATGGTGAGTCATTGTATAGATGTTGGTGACAATGAAAATAATAAGATTAAACAAGCTAAGCAAAAGTGACCCAAGAGTGCTTGTACAAAGTCTGGCAAAAATTAAATATATTCGTACCATGTTTATGCTATTAGTAAGCATAAGCAAATATAAATAATTTAGCTATACGCCTAGATAAGATTACCTCTTTTCTAGCGACATGTCTAGGTTCCTGCAGACGTGAATGTTTCCAGGGAAACAATAATGTAACCTCAGTGCATGCTACTAGCCAACCATACATCAGTCATTGTAATATCTTTACAAGCAAATATTGTTGTTTTTACATCAAAGAGTACATAATGTTTAATGAATATGTTCTGCTTTGTATTTACGTAGAAAACTGAAGCCATTTAAAGCTGATATTAACATTAAAATGACTTAGTAATCATTTAACAAATTGTATAATTAATTCGATAAATGTTTATCGACAAAGTACCCCAAGACTATATTTATTATTAATTTTTTAGTTGTGTTTCATTTTTTTAGTTATTTATAATATTTGATATCCTAAAATGCTCAAAGAATTACATATAAAGCTGGATAAATGGGTTTTATTTAATGACCTATATAGATAATAGTTGAAGATAATCGTTGATACGTTTCAATTATACTTGAAGAAATCGTTCAATACACCAAAGAATATACACACAGACAGCATCAGAGCATTAGCCACAAACAAAACTCTCAACGCAAAATAATAACACTTTAACACCCACCACCAGTTTCACCCACGCACAATAAACACTATAAACATCGATTTGAATATAAACAAATTAAGACCTAAACAAATGACTTAAATACAGCTTACACATCAAGAAATGCATTAAAATACTAAAGTTTTTACACAGAAACAGCAATACAAAGCACAGATTCCATTCCCCATGAATACATTGGACAAGGCATTGAATATAAAATGTCCATTATAAAGACATTAAAAACTAAATCAAGCACCTGACCCACAAAATTAAATACATCTGTATACCGCACAACTCCACCATAGCGTCAGTCGACATAAAAACCTTTACACCAAATTTTAAAAAAATGAAGTGTAAATGGAAATGGGAACATCGTCTTAACGTCCAACCGCAGATGCCATCGTGTCGGTCCGTACATGTTACGTGTAGGAGAGAAGTTTGTCACATTGTCGTGTGTTGCCTCTGTAGTCTTATGATATCATCGACGTATCTGTGCCAGTCAATGATTTTGTGTGCGTGTGTATTGTTTGGGAGTATCTTGGTGTTTTCTATTTGTTGTTGGAACAAATTACGCTTAGGACACTGCTGATAGGGCTTCCCATGGGTAGACCATCTGGTTGTGAATAGAAGTTTGAGTTGCAGGTGAAATAGTTTTGTTTGGTGATGGTTTAGAGGATGTTTAGGATTTCGGATGGGTTTTTGGTATATTGTACTGTATTAATTGAGTGTCTAGGATGTTGAGGGTTTCGGATACAGATATGTTGGTGTACATGCTTGTTATGTCGAGTGATAGATAGTAGTGTTGCATTGTGTATTAAGTATGTCTTTTATTTTATTTATGAGGTGTGTTCTGTTTTTTATGTGTGTTTCTATGTTCAAGTTATTAGATTTATTTTGTCCATGTATTTTGCTAGTCTATGTGCAGGGGCATTTTGGTAGTTGATGATGGCTCGGGAATGTTTAGGAGAGCGCGGAGGGTAGTTGCTTTAGGATGGATTTGTTGTAGGTGGTATTTTTTGTTTGTACTGATAATGTATTTAGATGTATTAATTAGTTTTTTGATGGTTCTGTGATATTTCTCAGTTGGATCTGTATGTAGTTGTATTATATTTTTTTATATTATATATTCTTTGACTTTGTCATTTAGGCTTTTTGTATTAATAATTACTGTGGTATTGCCTTTGTCTTCTGTGGTGAGTGTGATTTTGTTTAGTTGACCCTTTTCTTTTATGTTTACAGCGATTTTAATTTCATTTTTTACGTTTTAGTTGTTTATGTTTTTGTGTTTGTTTAGGTTTTTTGTGTCATGTCGAAGTGAGTCTTGGTCTTTGGTGGCGGCTTATTGTATTAATTAGGATGTACAAATTTGGATTTGTAATTAATACCTAGTAAATTTGTTTAGAATAAATTTTATTACAATATTTTGACACAATGGCGTACAATTGTAATGTGTGTTTTTACTTCGCAATAATTCTGTCTTCTAACTCTTTCTGTCACTTTTGCTTCGTGGGTTCACTCTGCTTATGCCCAGTTCACCAGGGTTAATTCTCATAACACTTTAGAATCTTCAATCTGATATATGAGAACTGCATACATTAAAACATACTAAGAAAACACAAATTTCACTAGAATTAAAACTTTCAAGATTCCCCACATCATTTTGTTAAACTCACTAACTTTAAAATGATTTAGTGTTGTGTATTGGAGTCACAACTGTTTCAATCATTTCTCCATTAAGTTCACATTTCCCCACTATAGCAAGAAAGGTATTTTCTGCACACATGGCTTCACATGATGAATGACAGCCAGACCTTTAAATAGAGCATTATTGTATTCTGGATGGTAAATTAGTAGGGTTCTCTGATGACGACAAGGTCATCGAAATGTACACAAAGGTTTATTCATAGATAACTTAGGTAATATTACTTATTTTTGTGGGTTGGTTTTTTGCCAATATTTTTGCTGCAATATATTTTACCATTGTGCTCATGATATTGTATAAATAGCATATTTTCATTATGTAGTAAACTTTTAAATGACAATAAATATTTATAGTTTTGGAAATAATTTTTTTTCAATATGAGCTAAAATCATTTCAATTCAAATTATTCTACAAAATATCAATTTTCTTTTGATTTTTCAAATAAATTTATAACATGTTATGAATGACAGCAAAACCTTTAAATAGAACTGTCAGTCATCCTCGATCTCGACATGTTTTCAGTCTCCTCATTGAAGAATAACTGTTACAGTTGCTCAGCTGTAGAAAAAGTTGGTTACAGCGTTACACATTCCTTTGTGACAGGATAGTATGTTCCATGCCCTATGTTTCCCTGCAATTGCACTCTATTTTCTTGTACTCTAGGTACAACATTTTAATTCACCGTATTTTGTTTGCAAGTTTACCTCATGATGTTTCAGTTCTTAACAAAGAAGTGTATTGTAATGTTATGGGTGCTAGATATTTTGTAAAATTCTGTTACCTGTCAAAGTTTGTTGGGGCCAACATCGACTATGGGAAATATTATTAATCATGTTTACACTAGCAGAGATTTTTTTAAAAAATAAATGCGGTTGTTTTTGCGTGTCAGGTACAACTAGTTATTTAATTAATCGCTTTTACATCCGTTTATGACTATCTTTTTTTTTTTTTTTTTTTTTTTTTTTTTTTTTTTTTTTTTTTTTTTTTTTTTTTTTTTTTTTTTTTTTTTTTAAACTTGGGAGCGGGTTTGAATTGCCCGAAGCACTGCTACCTTAAGGTATATTGTACTTACCTCCCTGATCTAGTCAAATAACCCCTTCCCTCTTACCAGGTTTAGGAGTTTCCTGACTAGAGTTTTACCTTCAGCATCCACCAAAGCCGTTCCATCACCAAAGAGGTTGAAGCGCCTCTCAGCAAGTACTCCACTACTGTAAATAATGTGTGTGGCAGTCTCCTGTTCCTGCCCGCACAATCTGCACACTGGTTCATCCTTGTAGATACCCATTTTATGCAAATGTTTCCTTAGTCCACAGTGTCCCGTGAGTAGTCCTGTGGCTATCCTTAATTCCTGCCTAGACAGATAGATGAGACTCTTCTGCAGCCCCAAGGAAGGTCTCCTAAGGGTTAGCTTACTGTGTCTCATCCCTTCGGCCCTGATCCAGTGCTCACAGTGTCTTTCAGCCATCCACCTTCGCACTGTCATCCTGACCATGGATTTGGAAATACCCACCGCAGGTTCCGGTCCAATCAGGGGAGTCGAGGACCCCTCCCTGGCCAGCGCATCTGCGGCTTCATTTCCAAGTATTCCCCTATGCCCTGGCACCCAACCAATCTTGACTTGATTGTGCCTTGCCAGAGCTTGTAGGTTAATTAGGCACTCCCTGACTATGACCGAGGTGACCACGTGTCCGTTTAGTGCCTTAATTGCTGCCTGACTGTCGGAGAAAATAGCAATCCGGGCCACATGTGTTTCCCTTCTCGCTATCTCTCCCAGACAGGCATTTATAGCATATACTTCGGCCTGAAAGACAGAGGTATGCCTCCCCAAGGAAAAAACTAGTTCTACCCTTGGGTTTTTACAATACACCCCCGCTCCAGTGCCGAAGTCCATCTTGGAGCCATCTGTGTACCAGATCTGAGCTCCCGATGTTAATGTCCCTGACCATTCCATCACATTTTGGTGGACCTGGTCAGGTGCAAACATTCGAGTAATGTGGTCGCTGCCCATTTCCAAGACGGGTTCTTTGACCACGCACTCGATACTCATATGTCCCGAGACATCTGGGAGGTTAGCCCAGTTGCTCGAGTTGCCCAATCTCCATGCCGCTAGCCTCGCCTCTCCCCTAAGGACAAGCTCAAGGGGAGGGAGGTTAAGCATTACTTCCATTGCTGCACCTGGTGTAGTTGACATCGCTCCCAGTGTGCACAGACAGGCCAATCTCTGGATAGAGCTCAGTTTAGCTCTTGTCTGTGCCTGGTTGGCCTTTGTCCACCACACCAGAGCTCCATAGGTAATCATAGGTCTTATCACCCTCAGATACATCCAGTGCATCATTGATGGCTTCAGTCCCCATTTCTTACCCATCATTCTTCTCACAGTCATCAGTGCCCTTTTGGCCCTGTTAACTGTCCTCTCAAGATGTGGATTCCAGGTGAGTTTCCTGTCCAGAGTAACTCCCAGGTACTTCACCTCCCCCACAAACTCAAGGTATTCACCAAACAAGCGGGGCATCCTGGTCGTCAGATCTTTTCGCTGTCTGGTGAAGTTAATGAGAGCAGTCTTTTTTGGATTTACCCTAAGGTTCTCCTTTTTACACCACTCTTCAATCAGTCGTAGAGGATTTCTGATTACCTCAAGGACTGTATCAGGGAATCTGCCCAGGATCAGTACAACTATGTCGTCCGCATATCCTAGACAGACGTTTATGACTATCTAACTTTAATTTTTTTTTTTCTAAATTTGTAAGAAAAACAAAATTTATTGTCTCAGTAAGTTTTTACAAAATTTAATTCTCAGTAAGTTTTTACAAATTTACAACATTTAAAGTTTGGATAAGCATATACTAATATAGAAGTGAATAATTAAGTATCACTGAACGTAATGGACTACAAAATTCCAGTATTTCTTTAAACATGCAACGTTTTAATATTAGCTACGTTATTGCCATTAATACATTATGTATTGTAGCCCTGATGGCAGTACCGTAGCCTGTTTAAATAAATAGTTGTACCTGACTTGCAAATTAACTGCATTTATTTAAACAATAAGAGAAATACTGCTACCAGTCTTCCTTCACTGCTCCACAAGATGTACTTGTTTCAATCAGTTTACGTAACTTCTCTAGACAATCTGTTTTGTTGGAACCTTCTGATGATCTCTTAAATTTTGTAGTTCTTTACGTTCAGTGAAACTTAATTAATCACTTTTACATTAGTTTATGGCTATCCAAACTTTAATTTTGTAAATTTGTAAAAACTTACTGAGACAGAACGTTTTCTAATGATGTTAATTATGTTTGCAAAATATATTTACTTAGAAACACTTTTCATAAATATTTTTACACTTGTTTCCAAGGAACGTTCGTATTCATGTAAGAATTTTTCACTTTCATAATGGAATGACTGTCTTAATAACGAATAGACCAACAAACTACTTGTACAATATATACTAACAGTTTCACAACTATTATGTTGTATAGTTAAAAAACATTTCTTTCAATTCGAATCTTTTACCTATTAGTCTGGTCTTAATTTATAGTAAACATAGCAACAACTGTAAATAGGGCATTCATGGAAGCATGTTAATAGGATTGTTTAAGGCCTGGCCGCGAGTTACAGCCCCAATGTCATGTATAGTTACATAATACACAATTTCTACCTAATACCCAAGTGCCAGCTTACAGAATGTTCCCATATGTGTTAATGTCACATCACAGACTGTTCTAAAGGACTAGAGTGGCAACAGGATAAGCATTTACTCATTTAGAATTAATTATGTTTTAATATTTAAAAAAATATTTACAGGTATATTTTAATAAATAATACACACAAAGTCTCACCGTAAATATGTTTATTCCAGTCTTATGTAGACGTACATTTCGGATACAAAATAACCATCCTCAGTGATATGATACAGTATGTATTGTCATGTCTCTGAGAATAGTTACGGTATGACCGAAGTGTACATAACACTAGAATAAAAATATTTGTAGTTTGAGGTCGTGTTTATTATTTATTAATATTAGGTCACAATAAACTATTCCAAGTAACTAATTTGGTTTATTATTACAGTAAATTATTTCAAGTAATTAATTTGGGTGGCAATAATTTATTTTCACAAAAATGTATATAACTCGAGAGCTAGACCAATTTTTGAAAAACTATGTACAATCTATGGTCTAGCTCTATGGTCTAACAATTCGGATACGTTCACGTTTTTTGAAATGTTTGTCACATTTACTCTTCTTAATTTTTTTCCATGTGCAAGATTTACATCGCATTAAATTTAACTGTCTAAATATAAAACAAACCGTTCATGCTGCCAACGTAATAACTTATATTAGTAATCAAGAAGAAGAATGTCGAGACGGCCACAGCCAACTGGAGAGACGAATTCTTAACGCCGCGATCTATTCTTTGGACAACAATAGAATCAGCTGTTTATTCGACTATTGCGTTTATTAGCTTGTAGGTTATATTTTCTTATTAGTTTGAAGCTTTGGCGAATGCATTGGTATTTTGGCATTTTGTGTGAAGGTTACAAAAGAAAGTGTAATTAGTTTCTAATATTAATTATCTTTGAGGCTCATTTATTGTTTTGTAAAATTGTTTTTATCAAGCCAAAGAATTTACTTTAGTTATAAAGAAGAAGATTTAAATGACACAAATAATTTTATCACGTCGTAATCATAATTAGGTAGCCTAAGTCTATATAAAATTATATGTAAGTTGTAGAAAAGATACTGTATTTGATAAGTATTATTTCATAGTATTTCTGTTCTTTACTATGCAAGCATAGCAATTACTTTATATATGCTTTAAGGTCGTCTGAGGTTATCTTTTCCTAATTACAAATACTTGTAAATATTCTAATATGTGCGGAAAATATGTTTGGAGCAATGTACCTTACAACTGATTGTTCCGTTGATATCGGTTTTAATTTCTGCTTACATTTAACTATAGATTCTTTAAAACTGAATGTAAATTTCTTGTATTCTCCACTGGGTTTGTATTTATTATCGACAAAAAATAAAATATTCATGTAACCCAAATGACTTGCTTTAATAAATTTGATTTCTTGTGCTGAAAACACTTAAAATAAATAATTCTGAAAAATTATCATTATGAAGTAAACAAATATTAAGTTTAACGTTTTTGTGGTCTTCCCTTGTACTTGATATTAGTTATAAAGTTTTTTTATTGATTTTAATAACACAAATATTTTACATTTACATAATAAATCATAGAATATTTAAATAAGATTATGCTTAAATAAAAATGTGAGGAATTTTATCCGAAAAAAAGTGTTTAAGAAATGAAAAAAAAGTAAAATTCTAAACGTTTTGTTGAAGGTAGAAAACTTTTGTTTTTGTTTGACATTTTTGTTGCGTGTTTGTTTTATAAGAGTTTGATTGCATAACATTATGATAATTTCGTATATTTTATGTGGTATTAATAATAAATATGAAAACACGTAAGAAAATGGACAATTCAATACTAACATCATTAAGAATTCTTTTCATAACAAACATTTTTTTTTTATTTTCAAAGGGTAATATAGGTTGCTTTAATCACAGAAACATAGTGATCATAAATATAATGTAAGGTTATACAGGAGAACATAAAGTGTTATTATTAAAATTTGCAGTGCAAACTGATGGTGAGCCAAGGAGAGGATGACATGAGAAAGCACCCCAGAGCCCCTCAGAGCTCCCCAGCGCCCCCGCATCGTACAGTGCGCAAAGGTGAGTAGATGGGTTGCTTTTGTTTGCTGTAGTTGGGTATTTGGTTGCATTGTGTTCTGCTAGGTAAAGATTTTTAATGAAATGACACAACTAGGCCAGTAAGTTGTAATCCAAGGCTGGAGTTTTATTTTGAATTATTTATTTTTACGCCCACTTTCCCTCCTGTAAACCAATAGCTCTAGGCTCTAGGCTATGCCATGAGAATACAACATAGCGTATTGCAAAGTGTTGTAAAAGATACTCTTAAATTCAGCCTAAAATTAAAATTTAAATACGCGTTGTAAAAAATGCATATAAAATACAGAGAAAGGAATTTTAGATTTAAAGATTGTAAACAAGTGAAAAGTATTTAGACATGGAAAACCAATGTTTGCTGAGGTAAACATAATGGACGTGCCTCAGGATTAGTGGCGAGTGGTGTTAGCGCGCTGTGGCGATTAACCTTATGTTTCCTAACCACAGATATGCCAGAAAGTTTTATCCATTTCCCAGTATTCCTGAATACATTGGCAGGAGATACAAGTCTTAATTACACCTTCGCTGTGGCGTGGTGTCGATTTGTTTATAGAATCTAAGAGGGTCATTGTGTTGAATCAAACGTTTTCTGAAGGCGCCTAACCTGAAACCATTTGTTAATAGAAGCCTTAGAAGTAAATTGACGATATAGTTGCGCTCCATTTATCCGTCTAAAATCTCTCATTCTCAGCAAATTTGCATTGGAGCCCAATGGGTCTGTGGCCTCTCTTCATAAAACCCAGCTTCCTCCAAACCACGTGCAGGTAGTAGTCATGCATTGTCGTGAATTGTGCATTAGTGCAAAGGGCAGCTAATGGGGACTCGTCAAAGCGTCTCCACGACTCCTTTAAATAATATTTTGTCAAAATGTTGGTGAAAAGACACACATACACAAATACAAACACAAACACACAGATACACACACACGCACACACACACACATATATATGTATGAATATATATATATATATATATATATATATATATATATATATATATATATATATATACTGTATATATATTTATACATATATATATGTGTGTGTGAGAGAGAGATAGAGGGAGAGGGACCCTAAATATAACAGACTTGTTATGTCAGTACTAATTGAAATAAATAAATTCAGAAATAAACACTGCCTGTATGTTTTGTGGTAAAGCAAAATATTGAAATGAAATGGTTCTATAATTATATATATTAAATTGGTCATGTGTTGTATAGCAAGACGAGTCTAGACGGCGCTAAATATGCAAAGCGTATCCAGGGTTGTTTAGGGGCTGCATTTTACGCCTGTTTCTTTTGAATTAACTACAAACGATTCTTGGGCTCTATTAATTTTTAAAACGTCACTTCAATATCGTTTCCTTGTTTGTGTTTGTGCGTGCGAAAGATTACTTCACTTGTGAGTTTCAACGTTTACTTTTCCCAACGCCGTAATGCAACGATGGAAAAGAGAGATTAAATGGGCACATTGAATTGTCGAACGCAAAATAATTTTCCAAATATTTGCAAGAAATCAATATATTCGTCCTGGAAGGATTAAGGTAGTTGGAGTGGGGGGATAAGGACAGGGATAAACCAATGCAAACATCGGGCTATACCAGCTCAATTGATCTGCAATAAGATCGTGGTACAAGTTTGCTTTGGTATAACTGGAAATTTCTTGAAGTAAATATTTGTTTCATTTATATGTAAATTTGTTAGATTTATATGTTATAATAAAACTATACATTTATTCCTGAGCAGACGAAAATCCTGGTTTATGGGAATGGAAGAAAGATCATTCCGTATTTATCTACCCAACTTACTCCTAAGTGCGCGTGCATGTGTGTGTGCGTGAGTATCTCTATAAATGTTTTACATTTGCAGATGGTAAATAGTAGAGAGTTTCGAAACAAATCTCTTCTCAAAATGCTTCTTAGTATTGGAAGAGACTTACAATTCGGATTGTAACTAACTTGTATTATAAATCCAGATTTTGACATCTTGGATCCGATTGTGGTGTTTTATAAATTTCATGTGTAACATAAATTTTGTTTAGTTACCTGAATTTATGTCTGAATTTATACTTTATTGTCAGTTTTAATTCCTTGGATACGTATTTTACCTATGTAATATTCAAAATATATTCATGCCATTTGATATGTTACATATTAGGTTCTTTAACACTTAATGCTGCGCGAAATCATGTAGAAGCGCATTCTGTTGGTGATTCAATGAACTACTAAAAAGAAAACCTAAATTTATAATTGTTGCTTAGAAACGAACTTTTTGCCCAACATATTATTATGTTTGGGTTAACACCCATTATTTTCCTGTAATGGGCGTAGATGTACGGAAGATGAGCCATACATCTATAAAACAAACCGTACTTTTTGTAGTTATCTTCACTCTATATCAATAAATAAAATCGTTCCTATTTCGATTCCAGACACGTCCAAATACTTTTTACAGTCCGCAAAAAATGTTAAACTTTTCCGCTTTAGAAGTAAAATTTAGATAGTGCCTCACAACACGGCACATGATTTTAGACATTTTACTTATATTAAATTTGTTTTGGTGATAAATTACACGATTGTTTATTATCTTTGCTTCTCTTATAATCTTATGTTTATAAGCATAAGCTACTCTATATTCATATAGTAATGCTACATATTAAAAATTTTAAAAAAATTAAAAAGTTGTTACCATAAGACTCATGCACAAAAAACTCGTATTTCATACACAATACATTGTATTTACCCTATATATGTATATTTTGTTATATCATTGTTTTCCCCGGAGAAGCTAATACTTATTTTATAATAATATAAAACATATAAATTAATACTACTGCCGTATTTGAAATATTTACAATTCATTAACATATCATCATATGTTATACGAGAGGGAGAGAGAGAGAGAGAGAGAGAGAGAGAGAGAGAGAGAGAGAGAGAGAGAGAGGGAGAGATAATCCTACCAGCTACATTTTAATTATTTATAACATGAATACTTTTATTCAAACAATTACTCATTACTATAATACAACACACGGACAACCTAGAATAATTCATAACTAAACATAGACTAATAAAAACCTAACCCTGTTATGAAAGCCCTAAACAATTGGCTATTTAATCTTAATTATAGGCTTTACCCAACCATATCACCGTAAAAGCGCAGGTTCTTTTATATTTAAATTTTTTTAACTTCACTGGATATTCTTATTCTGCTTGCATTTTACAAACCTAAGCACTTTTATTAAACATTCAACGAATATAAAAACGTAATAAATAGTCCTATTGGTTGCGACTGCATATGTACGTGTATGCAACGAGATAAACCTAAGCCGGGCATAGTCCTCATACTGAGTATGTATGTCGCGGTAACGCAGCCAGTAACCCACTCTGGTAGCTAACTTATGCATCTAAGGAGAGATGTTTCTAATTAAGCTTCATTTTACGTTATTCTAACGCTTTAAGTTAGTCACAGTTTAGAAAATGTGATCACAAGCCCTCAGAGTAAAAATTATATACTCGTTTCACAAAGTACAAAAAAATATTAAATATACAAGGTTTCTGTAGAAGTCCGATCAAACTCCACACTTTGTTACAGCGGTTGGATATAAGACATAAGTAATATCTGAGGAAGTGATTAATAAATAGCTAAACATGAACTCATATTTGATTGTGGTACGCGTCTCGATGTTTCGGGTTATCCTCATTATCAGTGAATACACTGCACAATGCTTGACGTTTTAGTAACACGTGTTATGTGACGACCGTGCATAGACCCCAATCTCTAATAGTAACTGCGTGATTGCATATCCCCACTGTGGTAATGCAGTCAGGTGCAACCATACTGCAGCATTGCATGCAAGGCGTAAACGTTGGCAGAAAGCAAGCAATTGCTTCTATACACAGTAGCTGTTAGATTTTATAGTTTACAATCGTAATTTTCTTTTATTTATAATTCTTTCGATTAAGCTAGAAATAATTATAACATAATTTTCTGTTTTAAAGCGGAAAAACAACCTTTAGATACACACAGAAACCAATAAACACACAGATCTGATGAAATATATCGGCTGTGGTTCGATTTAATAGCCCGAGAGCTAATGAGCCGTCAGCTGAGCTCTGTGTATTGATGTGATTGCTTCGTTTATTGCTGGTGTGAGTGTTTTTACTGTTCGCCGAAATGGATATTGACGAAATTATTGAGCAACGACTCAACATTATTTTCTTGGTGAACCAATTATCTTTTCAGAAAAATCTCTAAGATTTAAGAGTTTTTAAGAAGGCCAGAGGAGGCCAAGGAAGGCTGAGGCAACCTTCTATGATGAAAACATTGAATACAGTCACAAGTGTTTCTCTGTCGGCAAAACTGTGCGAATGATCGTGACGGAAGTAATTTTGTTGAATCAACAGCACACATAATTCTAAATGCACAGTTACACCTCTGATAAGACATTTTGGGCATGTTTCAGTTGCTGACACGGATCTGAAGTACATTAGGGCTATAAGATTTGTGTTAAATTTTACATTTGTAAAAAACGATAAGATTGTTTAAACAAAACTCTTTTTAAAAGAAACAAAAGTGCTTTTTGTTTATGAGACAGACGTAATTTGATGCAAAGTACAATATATTTATATTGCAAATCTTGAAAACTCTAGATACATATATAGGTTTTTATAAATTTTTAGCCTAGCATATATTATTTTAAATATGTTTTTATATCTATTATGTTGATAAATTTATGTTTCGGTTTTTATGTATGTTTAGTTTATAATTTACTTATGTCGTTTATTTGTCAAGTATTTAATATGTGAGTGGGGGCTCTATGTTTGAAATACTTAATTTGGTGTGATATCGTGCTGAAACGCTATCTGTTAGTGATTCAATAAACTAATAAAAACAAAAACGAAATTTAAAATTGTTGCTTAGAAACGGACTTTTTACAGAGCATATTATTAGGTTTTTGTTAACAACCCTTGTCCCCCTGTAATGGGCGGACATATACGGAAGAGGAGCGATATGTCTGTCTCTAAGCCTGGCGACTGTGTAAGGATGACTTCGTTAGGTTGAAAACGTTCCAAATTTTTCCGCGATACAAACCTCAATCTTTGTGACTGATTATTGCGTTTATATTTAAAACGAAACTGTACTTTTTGCAGTTATCACCGATGTTAACCACCAAATCATTGCCTCCCTGTTTCGATTTCAGAGAAGTCCAAATTTTTTTCAGGCTACAACATAATGTTTCATTTTTTCGATTTTGGAACACATAACTTGGATAGTGTCCCCCAACACATGGCCCTAGGCATTACGCTTATTTTAAAACTTATTTTGAAATAATTTCAACGATTGAGTCTTTTTCTTGCGTCACTTATAATCATATAATCTTACATTTTTCATCTCTTTTATATTTGAAGAAAAAAACTTTCTTAGCTCCTTGTTTTTAAACGAAGTAAACATTTTTAAACGATTTAAAATTTCTGGGAGTGTAAATTTGTAATGGCCATATGAAAAATTCAGTAAAGAAAACGTGGGTCGCATTTACTGACCGATTCCTTATACTATAATCTATAGGATAGGCTTCACGATTCCCCATTGAATGTTCATCTGGACAATAAAAACTTACTCTTTACACTCCCACACATTCCAAATTATTTTATACATATTAGTTCGTTTGAAAATGTGGTACTAAGAGATAGTTTTCTTCAAATTATCATTCTGTGCATTTTAGTATCGTGGAAGTAGTATATGGAAGTTTGCAATCGTTATCTTGCAATGCAATTCGCCCCAAGCTCGTCAAAGAGTTTGATGTCTCAATGAATATTATTGATTGTGATCCACTGACGACCCACTTAAAGATATGCATGTGTTTGTACGCTTTTAAATCTTAAATGATTTAATAAATATTGTAATGCACATTGAAACGTCCTGAAACACTCAATGGTCGGTGTAAGGATAATACTTGCTAATTTTCTAATATTTCCTGAATTTCCTCTTCTTCTTGCTTTACATTTAACGAACCATAGTTGCGAAATTTTAAAATATATGGCTAATTTTGAGTGAATAAATAAAAACTATTTTAACGATTGAAAATTTTAACAAGATATATACAAGGAGTGTGCAAACTAATAGAAGGAATTGGAGAAAACAAAAGCAAAATAACCTCACATTTTGACAAACCTTTTCTTAAGTCTGACAATAAAAATTACTAAATACTTCTAAGCTTCACATATAACAAGGTACACACTATCATGAAGGCCCAAGTCATGCTACTAACTATATAACTTCCCTCATGCCAGAGACGGTAACATGATGATGTAATATAAGGTGACTTGTACATTTCACAGAACCAGCCCAAGAGCCCGGCAGATAGTGGGGATGGACACTGCAACTTGAGTAACACACCATCTTCCCTCAGGACTCCATGGGATGAGTGGACAAGGCTTTAAGGTATGTTGCTATTTGCCTCTTTACTTTTATACAACTTTACACTGCTTCCTTCCTCTATTTATCATCATCTTCAGCGGAAGGTATTTTTAGAATAAATTTTCTTAAGGTTTGAACCAACGCGTTTAACTGTTATTCAATACAAACTATTGCGGCATTTAGACATTTTAGTTAAACCAAAATACTGCGAATAATTTCAAAACACTACAATAATTACAATTATGACACCACAGAACCCTCCAAATATACGTGTAAAGAGAAGGGTGGCCTCCCTAAGGGCTGTATCCTTGAATGTGGAAGTTTGCTGATTGTATTTGTATTATGCACAACTGTGACAAACTACTTAGCCCGTAGTTATTGGCGTTATTGTTTTTATAAATCTTGTCTTCAATAGAATTTGGTAATTGTACATAACAGCAGAAACTTTCTACAAAACGATGTCTTGTTTTGTAATTTATTATATCAAACGATTTTTTATAAGGGCTTCATATTGTTTGTAATTTGGAAATAATTGTTTATGTTAAAAGCATTTTTAGTGGAAACCATTATTTTCTCTCTCTTTCATATATATATATATATATATATATATATATATATATATATATTTATTTATAAACACACAAATAAGTACACGAAGGTAATAGGTCATCTGGAATGTAAAGTAATGGTTGCTATAACTGAATAAATACAAAAGATATCACTATAAAACCTTACTCTCAGCATTACATTACCTTAAATTACTTTTCTATAAAGTAAACGTAGACGTGTAGGCCAGTGGTTACCAACAAATTGTTTTAAGGACCCATTGGTCGCTACATTGACAAGGGCCCCTCAAATTCTCAAACTTAAATTTTAGACCACACACATAGTAATTTGAGTTATATATTAGTTATTGGTAAGTAATTTAAGGTTTGCCTACCCATTTTCATTAAGGCGGAGACTGTGCTTACATTTGAAAAGTAAATTTGATGCTACTACAAGTTTATTACAAGTATATTCAAGAAATTTATTGAACATGTTAATGTTACGGTCCGAGTTGACAATGAGACACATCTCCCGAAACGGCCGTCCTCAACAAATAAAATTAAGTGTCACTATAGGTAAGTTTGTAAATATTTACAAGTGTTTAGCATTAATATTTTGTTTGGAGTAAGGAGTTAATGAAGTAAACACAAGAATCAAATTTAGTCAGTTTTAATTGCGACAAACATAGAAACACTATTGAATAAAAATGTAATTATGTATAATTACATGATATACATATAATTATAATCAAACTTATAATTATGTATTTGCTAGAAATCATAACTTGACAATAATGATTTCGGTGAGATAAGTTGAATATGTACTTTGACTTCATGATTTCAAAAATGTTAGGTCCCATACTTGAAACCTTTACTCTGCAAACATACTGCGCATCAAGCTGATTCCTATATTTATTTTTCATGAAGTACATAGTTAAGGATGCCTGTTCGAATGGGTAACGTCAAAAAAAAATTAGAAAACAATATTATTAACATAGCAATTACAAACTGTTACATATATAACTGTTACAACAGCATGAAACACCTTAACCACTACTGGAGTTACAATCACTGTAAAACATTTTCTTTTTGACGTTACCCATTTTAGTGTTTTATGAAATGCTTTATAATCATACATAAATACGCAGTACGAAAACTTACCTGTTATTGCAAGGTTGCCTGTATAAATAAATAGTTGTACCAGACTCGCAAGTCCATAGCATTTATTTAACAATAATCTCTGCGAGTGTAAACATGATTAGTAACTAAACTTATGTTTGAGGGGGGTCCATTTGGCTCTGGGGACAGACAAGGCGGGTCTCTAGATCTTACCATCAGATCCTATCTACTGCCATCTTGACAAAGGTTACAACCAGCTCTAGCGTGCTTGTCTGCACGCTCGTTGCAGTCAAGGCCTGACCGTCCTGAGACACAATATCCAGAGAACCTTTTATTTCTGGTTGAAATTTGGAGTATGGGTTCTTTGCACCGGACAAAAGATCAATTTTTTGTGGTCATGTAGAGGAAATAACATGCAATGCTGAGGATAAAAGAAAAACCACCTTAGCTGTAGCGGTGCAACTCGAAAGCCTTTCAGTGACATGAAAAATGGTTACCACTTGATATTCAATGTGATTTCCGTGTAAATCACTGGAACCCCTTTCGAACTGGACTCTCCCAAGGCAAATCCGTCCTTGTAAACGTGGGAACATCCAGTGGCAGGGTAGTTAGTCAGCATTTATAATGCAGATGGCCATCAGTCACTGCGGTTTTATGTTGGATGACGCTAGCCAGAACCAGATTCACTGGAATATTAGGAGCTCCCGAGGGATTTGAGGGGAAGGTAAGGCCTATCCCTCACCCTAATTGATGAGCTGCTCAGGGAGAACCAGGCCTATAGCGGTTTATTTTGAATATTAAGAGGGACATTGGCAATGCGCTACGTTTTTCAAAAGGTTTCAACCCTACAAAAATTCAATAGAAACTAAATATGTAAATATAAAATATAAAAAAATATTTATGTTACAGTAGTTATTTAATCGTACAACAATTTAAAAAAACGCTTAATTTACATTACCATGGTTTCCTAAAGAGATTTTGAATCATATTTTTATCAGTTTGAAAACAAAAATATGAAGCTTAAAAACTTTTGGAGACTGTGTAAGTACTATTTAAGTTATTTATCCTAATTGTGCTTATGTCACTATATATTCGTGGCCTCTAGACGGTATAGTTAGTCAATTACGAATAAACCACTGTTAGAGTCGAATTATACTTCAGATATACATAGGGCGTAGGATAGTCTAACTAGAACGTTTTGTACTTAAACAGTAATGCAGTTAAATTTATCTACGTAAATATAGTGAAAATCTTTGCTATCTGTTAAATGCTAAATTTCGAGGTTTCCAACTTATTCCCGAAAAATTACATATTTCTCGTAATGCAGTCTGTTATAATTGCAACACATCATATCTTAACAATAATTTCCGTGAGATGAGATGAATCTGTCCTTCACCACACCACACCATTAAGAAACTATGCTCATACTAAGGTAGGAACTGTGAGGCAGTATATATATATATATATATATATATATATATATATATATATATATATATATATATATATATATATATATATAGAGAGAGAGAGAGAGAGAGAGAGAGAGAGAGAGAGAGGAAGTAAATCACCTATTCGAATAGACAATAATATCTTTTTAAAATTAAAAGAATTTATAAAAATAAAATATTATAAAATAAATGTTTACATGTAAATATTATTAATATTAGTATCATTTATGTGAGGTAAAACCGTGCAACAATCAAGAATAAACCTCCTTTATATAGCCATGGTTACGTAAGGTTATTTTTCATTATATTTTGTTGGAAAAAGAACAAAAAATATGAAACTTAAAAACATTTGGAAACTTTGTGAGTATTTGTTAACCTAATTAAGGAAATGTTAACTTACAACAAAATACATTCCTATCCTACCGCCTTTGTGTATCTAGTACGAATACCCATGGTGGAAGTAAGGTTAGGTTATCTGCGGTTGCTGGCACTTGCAATTGCTAAGGACAGCCTAACTAGAGCCTTATGTAGGCCTACGTTTCGGGTAAATCTTTGGATGTTCCCCCCTTATTACCGGAAATGTATATAGTATTTTAGCCAATAAAACTAAATAATGCATTTAGTTTCAGTTATTAAATTAAGGTTGACAACTGTTTTGCTCTAGTTTTAGTTTAGTAATTGGAGGAATATAAGCTATTTATCATCCATTAGCCAAAGCCTTTGTATCGTTGCACTTGGGCTGTGCCCCTTCCCATGTAGAACCGCGTTTCCCTCCCTCACAATTGCCTCCTACTTCACAACAATTGAAGACATGTAAGCTATTTATCATCCATTAGCCAAAGCCTTTGTATCGATGCACTTGGGCTATGCCCCTTCCCATGTAGAACCGCGTTTCCCTCCCTTACAATTGCCTCCTACTTCACAACAATTGAAGGCATATAGGCTATTTGTCATCTATTAGCAAAAGCGTTTGTATCGAAACACTTGGGCTATTTCACCTTGTGTCCCTTTTATCCATTTTTTAATTAATCCAGTTTTCAATTATTTTCAAGCATTTATCATTTTCCTTTCTCCAAGTATTCTTCTCACTACATACTCTCGACAAATATTTCTTTCTTGTAGGTCTCTTTATACACGTTTCTACAAATACTTATTTCGCCTTGTATTCTGGAAAGAGTGTTTCTGGAAAACAAAAACACATTTCATTACTAAGAAACAGTCTCTGTCTGTGTTTCCAGTTTCTTCCTATTCTTCTTTCCTCTTTTTCCACCCCTTACTGTTTCTATCTCTTTCCTCATTCCCTCGCCTTCTCTCCTCTTTTTACTCTGTATTTCCGTCTATTTGCCTTCAATGCTTCTTTCTGCTATCCTGTCTTTCTCTCTCCCTCTCACTCTCTCTCTCTCTCTCTCACACACACACACAATAATATCCGTGTTTAAGTTTATCTTCATCAATAGGACGAAGATGGGTCTCTTAAAAGCAAAATATGTGTGCCATATTGTCTGATGCGCGATGTTGGTAGTATAACAGCAAAATATAATTTAACAAGACTTCCAATTTAATAAAAATAAAATAAACGAAGTGGAAATTTTGTTGTAAATAAATAAATGTGCACAGGAAGACAAATATTTAGTTTGATTTGTTGGAATACGTGAAGAGCATGTGGAGCTCTGCGTCAGGGAAGTGAAACAGGGACATTGCTGTGAGGGGTTTATCATTGTATTGAAGGTATACAGGCTGGAGATGGCCAGATGGTTTCCTGTAATTTTATCGTATATACAGAGAGGACAGGTGGAGGAATCTGCTAAGACCAATCGATGTTGGGACCGTTTATAGAGTTGAATGAAGCTGGTTAACGTAAACGGAGACTTCCTTGAAAACGTTTATAGCCAGGTTAAGCATGTTTGTCTGCTTAATTCATTATAAAACAATCTCTTTTCTGCTTAAAAGTTGGAATATGGTTTCCTTGCACCTTGCGACGGCATCGTCTTTTTTGAGGTAATAGAAATAGCCTGCAACTCTGAAGTAGAAAGAAAGACCAATTTACTTGTATCGATCCTAGTTGAAAGCTTCTCTGAGGCATAACAAATAGCTGAAACGTCAACTTTAAAGTGGTAAAGCTTCTGGAAACAAGGCTTCGATGAATCCAGCTCCGCTGGTCTCTACCGTGGTAGATCCGTCCTTGTAAATTTTGGTCCATTAGACGTCAGGGTAGTTGTTAGCCAGTATTTCTAATGTAGTTGACTTCAAGAGATAGTGCAGTGTTCTGCTTGGCAGAACCGGGTTTACAGAAATATCTGGCATCTCCCGTGGGGTATGAGGGCATCAAAAGTGCTGTCGCTAACCCTGATTGGTATGAGACTGCTACAGAACGAGAGCTTTCGGTTGTGACTTATTTTGAGTTTTAAGCCGGACATTGGCAAGCGCTACGTTTTCCCGAGGTTTCCGACCTAGCAAGACCATTCAAAAACTCTCCGTAATAACTAAATTATTATGTAATTATTAAAATTACACAAATATTTATATCACTGTACCCAATAAAAATCGTAACAACAATAAGGGATACACTACATTTACATTACCATGGTTTACTGAAGACATATTGAGTCATATTGTGTTAGACTAAAAGCAAAATTTTGAAGCATAGAATCATTTGGAGTCTTAGTAAGTTTAATCAAATTAATTATCAGTATTTTAGTTATAACAAAATACATCCCAGACACCTAGACGGTATATGACGGCAATCACAAATAAACGATTAGGGTAAGTCAGGTTAGGCCTAAAAACTAATAGGTATACTTGATGTCGGCATTTACTCGCCCGAAGGTCCGCATATCTACTTTATCTAGGCCTAATCTTTGGTTAAACGGTACGTTTCCAAGGTTTCTACCTTCTTGATAGAAATGTAAATATTCTACATATTATTATACATAAAACAAAATCGCAATATTAAATTATTACAACTAAATAAGTGCCACAGTAAATTACTTTAGAATTAGTTGATGCGTATTTTTTTACCATTGGCCAAAGAATTTGAATCGGTTCTCTTTATCTAGTTCACTTTATTATATTTACAAATGGTAATTGGGAGGGGTAATGACATCTGTTTAGTGGTTAGTATTTTTCTTGGCAATGTCAGTTTTAAAGCTTTTTGTTTCGGACAGTTCTGATACTTCTTTAGGTGTGACAACAGAGAAACCTAATTACAGATAGAAATCGCAATTTCCTGAATACGCACCATCCTAAATCTTAATCACTATGGTTTCGAAGATTCTCTTGTCACTCACTTGAAGGGCGAATATAAAAAAATAAATTCAAAAGTAAATGCTTAAATAGGTTGGTTATTTATTCTCTATATAGTGCAAGTTTAAAACTGGTAATTTTGTTTATTTTTTAGTCCTAAAATACATGATTTCAGAGATAATACTTCATTCTATGTCCTCCATTCTATGGTTCTTCCATTGCATCCATGCAAACGTGGGACCATCCAGGGGCGGAGCGGTTGTTATTCAGCATTTATAATGCAGATGACCATCGGTCATTGCGGTTATATATTGGATGATGCCAGGTAGACCCAGTATCACTTGAATATGAGGAGCTCCCGAGGGATTTAAGGGGAACGTAAGGCCTATGCCTCACTCCAATTGAGGAGCTTCTCCGTTAGAACCAGGTCTGTAGTGGTTTATTTTTGAATATTAAAACGTACATTGGGAATGCGCTACGTTCTTCAAAAGTTTTCGACCCTATAAAAATTCAATAATAATTTAATATGTAAATATAAAAGGACAAAAATATTTATATTACAGTATTTAATTAAATCGTACAACAATTAAACAAACACTGTATTTACATTACCATGGTTTCCTAAGGACATTTTGAATCATTTTTTCTTAGTCTGAAAGAAAAAATATAAAGCTTAAAAACTTTTGGAGACTTTGTAAGTTTCGATCAATTTATTTACCCTAATTTTGCTTATATCACTATTTATTCGTGCCCTCTAGACGGTATATCTCTTCAATTACGAATAAACCACTGTTACAGTCGAATTAGACATTATATATATATATATATATATATATATATATATATATATATATATATGTGTGTGTGTGTGTGTATGTGTGTGTGTGTGTGTGTGTGTGTGTGTGTGTGTGTGTGTGTGTGTGTGTGTGTGTATGTGTGTATGTATATATGTATGTATGACGTCGACATTTAACCGGGCTGAAAATAGCCTAAGTAGAAGCTATTGTACTTGGACAGTTTTTTGTAGGTAAATATAGTAAAAAACCGTTCCTTTGGTTAAATGCTACATTTAGACGTTTCCAACTTATTACCAAAAAGGTGAATATTGTTCTTTTTATCAGAAAAAAATAACTAATTACATAAATATCTAATAAAACTATATAAATGTCCCATCAGTGTACTCTAGAATTAGTTTATTTATTGGTCGTGTATTTATTTCTATTAGCTAAATTATATTAATCTATTTATTATATTTGATTTACAAATGGCGACGTATATTTAGGCCTATGTATATTAATTGTTAATGTTAAAGCACTGTTAGTGGAACCCATTATTCTCTCCCCCCTTTTTTCTCTCTCATATATATAGGCTAACCCCTCTCTCCCATACACATTGGCCAGTGGTTACCAACAAATTGTTTTCAAGAACCCACTGAGGGCATCGGTCACTACATTGACCCTTTCCCCAAATTCAATAAATGCTTAAATAGGTTGGTTATTCTCTATATAAGGCTAGTTTAAAACTGGTGAATGTTGGAGAAAGAATTGTTATTAATTTTGTTATTAATCGTTATTATTTTTTAGTTCTAAAATACATAATTTCAGAGATAGTACTCTGCTCCTCATTATATAGTTCCTCCATTGCTTTATGTCTTATATACAAACACTATACTGTTGGATTTAAAAGCTGTCAGAAATTCGGAATATTTAAAATGGATCTTCTGTATGATAGGAGTAATTCTTTTAAAATTACCTCATATCAATTATATTTAATTTTTACATTTATATTTCAATATAATTTCGTTTGATAACTTGATACTTCGTAATGCCTAGTTAAAAAATTATAATTTGTGTCTATGTGAGCGTTAAGAATGGCACAACTAATATTGTATAACTAGTAAAACTCTAGCTTTAATAAAAGAATTTCTTGTCTTGTTCCAGTCACGTGCTGCTTTGGTGCAAAGAAGAGGAAGGAAAGGGGAGGTAATTACTATTAGGTTGTTTTAACTTTACCTATAAATAAATGTCCTGTTCCAAACTCGTATATATGTTCAGTTTCCAATATTTGCTGCGTTAAAGCTAAATATTGGGATCCTCAACCCATGCCTGTTCTTTTGATAATATTCAAATATTATAGCATCATATTACGGCTGCCAGATTTAGAATTTTCATTTTGATGTTTTTGTAAGTCGCCGCCTTTAATTCTACTACTACTGTATTATATTTCTAGGAGAAAATACATGAAGTTTAATAAAACTATAGACAAAGTATTAAAGTTACTGTATAAATATTATGTTAATTAAAATATGAGATTTAAACCATTAGCACACTCATGTACCTTAAATAATTTTAATTTTATTAATCACTTAAACAACAGTTTATAACCATCCGAACTTTAAATTTAGTAAATGTGTTAAATCTTACTGAGACAGAACGTTTTCGATCGTTATGTGCCGATCTTCGTCCGTGTCTTCTGCTTGGAGATGTCGGGTGAAGCGGTGGCGGTTTCAAAGGTAGGTTTTCGATAGTATCAAAGAGTGTGTGTGATTTGTATTGTGTTTGTTCGTTTAATATGTTTGTACTTTGTGTTTTTGTGTGTCTGTTCGGGTAGTCCGGATAGTCATAAACTATTGTTTAAGTGATTAATAAGATTCACCAAACGTAATGGACTACATATTTCAATTTTAATCGACCTGTATGTTTGTCTGTATATAATTCTACGTTCTACGAACATTACTTTAAGAAACTATGAAAAATAGAAACATTAGCTATGATGTAGAATAAAATAATTTTTTTTTAATTCATCAACATAGGAGCTAATAATTATATATACATCACAATATGCATGTCTGCAGGCTTTAATTTTACCTGACAGTTTATTATCGTTTTTATATTGTTTATAAATATCGTATTATTTGACAAGATTTATTCAAATTTCTACCTTTACAGTAGTTTTCGATGAGGACATGCTTAGCTATTTGTCAAGCGCATACCCGAGAATAAAGTTTGTTCCTATTCTCGAGGTGATTCCTGAAGACGATGAAAAAGAGAAAGCGGAAATAATTTATAAAAAAGCTACAATATTTTCTACAAGTGATTCCGCACTATTTCCACTAAAGATTGAAGTCCCTGCGTTCTACAGGACTCAGTCGTTTTGTAAGTTACTTTTATTTGTTCCTTACATTAAGAAAAATGTTTGTAAAATATTTGAACTGTGAGAGATTGTAGCAAACTGTCGCTATCTATCAAAAGGTAGTCAGTTGTAGAACCTTCGGCAAAAAAGGGTTACTGCATGCACCTGGTATACCATAAATAATAATATGCTTCGAAATACTACATTGTGCACTCTATCGCCGGAGAGGAGAGTTACGTTCGTCATCTAGAGACCCTGCGATTTATGGAGAAAACTCTCTACAAATGCATAAAAAGCAAGTCCAACTAACAAAAAAAAATAACACAAAAAATAGCTATGTATAAATTAGATTCCCTTAGATTCAAATATCCTGTAGTAGCCTACCTCCTAAGTAAACTTCATTACTCATGTAAGCTTTTCTATACAACTTCCAATAGACATTGCATGGGAAAAGTTAATGTAAATGATTTTATTTTTATTTACAGACCTAAATATCCATTTATCTATTTAATTACCATATATGTTTCTGAATATCTACCTAATCTTATCTATTTATCATTTTCACTACGCTAAATGTTTACAAATTATATTGTATTTTTTCAGAAGCAACATTTCGGCTTCATGGTTTGGAACGACATCTGGTGGAGGTGAGCAATCATTTTACTACTACTGCTATATATTTAAGCTTTAAACTAAATAAGTTTAGGAACCCAGCAAGCTCTCTCAGCTTGTATGGGAGCACACCAAGCCGGAGACTCTATATCTTGCCTTATTCATTTATAGACTAACCTTGAGTCTTATTGAGTCTAAGCTATAACTAATCTGTCTGCACTGGTGTAAATATAGTGTTAGTAAATTGTTATAATTTTAACCGTATTATTGAAGTTTACATGTTATATTAGCTATAATCATTGACGATACCTTTGCATTCTTAACTCACTGAATAATTAACTATTGACTGTGTGTTGGTGTTCGTTAGTACAGGATTGTCTTATCCGAACTTCCCTTAACCGAAACCCGGGTTAAATAGGCCAAATAGAGCTGTTCCGTGATTTTTACGCCAACACGGTACACGTGGGGGGGGGGAGAAGCGGGAGGTTTTGTTAGAAAATACAACTACTGAGATATTTACAGTAGAACAGGTTTTATGTGATTTTACTTGAAGTAATATACTTTAAGATATTTATTATGGTTCCACCCTCATTATGTCGGATAAGCGGGAGTTTTATTGTATTTCGTTATTACGTACTCTCCCTGTAGCGCTTCGCAATGATGGGAACAGCTGATTAGAGCTCAGCGTACTTTTACAGCGCGAGACAATTTGCCACCAGTGTAAGGCCTTGAGGGGTATTTGGCATTAACATGAACATGTGATGATAGTGTTATATTTTATATTGTACCCGAGAAGAGTGTTGTAAAGTGTAACGGAGTGAAGACGCTGTTTCTTGGACCATTTTAGAATGACAATCAGGAGCGTAGCCAGGGCGTTGTTTTGGAGGGAGACACACCCGAAGGGTCAGGTGGCGGAACTCCGCTGAAGAAATTTTGAATATCTTTATATCTAGAAATTAAATATAGTGATATTTTGGCACCTAAAGTTACAGAATTGTTGGGTCATCGGGAGCTGTTTTGCTAAAATCTTGTGCTGTTTTATAGGTTAATGCTGTTTGGTAATATTATTAGGTTTATTGGGCACTTGCTCCCCTGGTTACGCTACTGATGACAATTACTTGTTGCAGCTTATTCACAATGACTACTAAAAAAGTCTTAGCTTTTTGCAAAAAATATACTTCTAAAACATTTAAAACAGTTACATAGATAAGCATTAAAAATCTGTTGATCCGCATTTAAATTTATTTTTAATACTTATTTTCTATTCACAGAATGCTGAAATGAATGTCTACCCACTTACATGTTCTTTGTCTAGCCCAATCTTCTAAATTACCCCTTTCGACACAACCTTTTCTAAATCTCTTGAAGAACAGGGTCATTTCAGGTGAGAAAAGTACAAAATTATTTAATGAAATGAAACAATACATTAAATTGTATGTCGGTCATTTAAAAAAATACTTTTTGTTTTGATTTCTAAATCAATATACATTATTATAACTATAAAACTATCACGTTCTACAATTCGTAGATCCTGGCGGAATTTTTTTAATCCTCTTTATATTATTATTTGTTTAGAACAAGGAGTTAATGAAATAAAAAAAAGTAACACAAGTTTATTTTTTTCGCGATAAACAGAGAAAAAATATAATAAGTATAATTATAATATTAATTATTCAAAATTGTTATAAAATGCAATTACATATTCTCACAACTTAGCAACAATTGTAGTGAGATGAGTTGAATCTGTCCTTTGGGTTCATGATTTTGGAGAAATGTTAGGCTCCGTACTTGTCACTTTTACTCTGACGTCATACTGCATATCAAGACGGCTCCTATATTTATTTTTCATGAAGCCCGTTGTTACGGATACTGTCTCGCGATCGTGTTATATAAAAATACATCTCAATTTCAGTGACATCTTTCGAACCCCTATGACATTGCTCGCGGACCTCTAGGGTTCGGAACCACTGCTTTCGAGGTAAATAGTGCAGAACTTTCCTCAGACGTAATTATACTTGCGGACTGGGATTTTTCTAGTGCCGTTTCGTACATTGTTGAAGCCGCTATAGGGTTTCCTACTTCATTGGCGTAGTAAGAAAGAAAGGTTCATGGCTATTTCAAAGTAGAACAATCCGGGTATGATGTACTAATAATACATATAAAGCATTTGAGGGATTCTCAAACTATGTCAGAACTGGGCCGTATGTCATATAATTTCCACACCACTCCCCCAGCCCTGAAACGTCAGTATCATGACCTCTAGACTAGTTTTTAGTTTTGCGTTTTTCATTTTGCAGTAAAAACAACGTGGAACATTATATTGCTTATCTTTTTAGGAGAAAAGAACCTATTATAATATAGTAGGGATGGAAAGGTTCCTAAACATTTCTATTCCGTTACCATTTACGATTCTAAAATTTTTCATTCGATTCTACACTCTTAGGTTGATTGTCGATTCTTTTTAGCTATGTTTGCCTTAGTGATTATCTCTAATAATAACTTAGCTTACACCTCGGTCATATGGTGAAACCTTTTGAAAAACCTGTTTTAATGTAGTAGGCTATCAAGTGTGATGCATTTTAATTCCATACAATTTAGATTAAATAAAACGAATAAATAATTTAGATAAATTAAACGACACGAAGTTACAATAAATTTGTTTATTCTGATTTAGCTGCCACCAGAGTCATCGAAATTCTTCTTGCTTTGACGCCGGCCTAGGATCGGCACCCTTTCGGCCTTATCATCAAAATTTATGGGATGTAACCAACCCGCGTCCGTGCACCGCACACGTACATCCCGGGGAACGGAACTACGCCGTTTGCAAAATGGGTTTGTAGCAAACAATAATGGAAGAATTTAACAAACTTAAGTACAACAGAACTGACGTTACTTAGGTTTAACAGAATTCAAAGACTAAACTTCTATAAATTCTTACGAGATATAAGACATTGACAGAAAAATTTCCTCTCGGGATGTGCGGAAGAAGACGGACGAAGAAACAGTGAAACAAAATTTTAGTGAATAAAAGTAGAGTCGACACGTAAAAAAGGGCCGGCCAGGCAGACAAATCCAGTAAAACATCAAACCATAACTTAAAGGTTACAGCAAATATTTCAATCAAAGTAAATGAAGCAGAGCCTTGAAATGCGAAAAGAATCGCCAATAGAACACGTCGAAGTTTTTGTATCACGAAATATAACTTTGTCATTTTGTATTATTGCTGTGTTGACTTTTTTTTTTATCTAATACATTATTCTAAGTACATATACATAAATTTAAGTTTAAAAATAAAATGTTTAACTTTATAAAAAATAGGATTTAACTAGAGATATCATGCCCTATCCAAATACCTAATAACTAGAATGTGTAAAGAAAAAACATTCTAAAGAAGAGACAATTTTGTTCATTTGGAAAAGAAGTAGAATACAAACAGTGAAAGGAAGTGAAAATGCAGCTAGGAAGACCATTGGCATTAGAAAATACCAGCAAGAATATATCGTATGATAGGTAACCCCATATCTTGAAAATGTTGTGATTGGAGGAAGGCTCAGCACCAGAGGAAGGGTAACCAGAGACGGAAGCCGAAGACAAAGAAGGCTGTTTTAGGGTGGTATGAGTAGTTAACCCGGACAGTCGTTTCGAACTCCGCTTTTTAAGTTAAAGTATAGAAGGATCATTAGGTCTGAGTCCGTTTGTAGTGGTAGCCTGGTAGCCTAATATGTGAGTTTCCCAACCCTTTTAGCTGATTACGCTGGAACCTGCTCCAGTTATAAAAGGTTAGAGCTCTCTTATTTCTTTCCAATAAGTATAAACTTAAATTATTTAAGATTAAAATGGAAAATAAACAAATTTCTTTTGAAGTCAATTTTCATGAAAATTTGTTAGTTTTTGAGTATAGTGGATTTATCTTGTTAGAACGAATAAACCCTGAGGTAAATGCGACGCCATACTGGATTACGTCATAAAACCAAGATGGCGGTATTAACCTAGTCAGATGTAAAGAAACGTTTAGAAACAGTCAAAATTTGAAATAATCACTTTAACCTTAAATAAAGGGAATTTTAAATGAGTACACAAATTAAAACTAATAATAATGTTTGTAAAATGTTGCAAATTAAGAAGTAAATAAACAAAGGGGGTTTTACAAAAATGTCAGGAATACAAGAGGAACCTTAACATATATAATTGTGCTACTTCTAGGGAACTGAACTGATGGAAATTTGTTTATATAAAATATATATTATGTCTAGAGGGTTTTTGATTTAGAAATAAATGTGGTTATAGAAAATATGTATCTAATTATGTTCTTGTAATTTAAAAATGAAATGGTTAGGTGTTTGATAGGAATTAGGGCAGTTGTTAAATCAGTTGTAAATCCAATATTTACAAAGCCAGTTAGAAATAAACAAAATTTAGGGTCACACAGAAATGTCAGGCAACATAAATGGAATGTTTGAAATAATTTTTATGTACTTTAAATAAGGATTTGAAATGAATAATATTCATGCTTAACTTAATCTGTTTTGAAAAATAAATTCACTGTTAAGATTAAAAAATAATTTTGTCTGAACCTTTTGTTTAGTATCAAGGGTTCATAAATATTTTTTTAGAAGGAAATATCATTAAGGGTTTATAATTAGATAGGAAATAGGGTTAATCATACTTAAAGTAATAACCATAGCAAACGAAATTGAATTTTGGTATAAAATTCAGAGAAAGTCAGAGAAATAAGTTGTTTTGGCAACATACAAAGAAAGAATAAGAAGATTTTCAGGTTAGGATATTGATTACAAAAGTGAACATTTCTGATATAAATATGATATTTAAATACTTGTGATTTTGTGAGTTAATCTTGATATATTAAATATGTGTGATTCTCTAATAAAATTTCGATTTTTAATCGAAATTAGGTTATGTTTGGTTTTCTGGGTAAAATTTTGTGTTTTCCAGTTATTATTTTTATCGAATTATGAATGTACTACTACAAATTAACTACGGTAAATTAGATAAAAGCCTCATTAAAACATAATAATTTCATTAAAATTTGTTGTTTTGTAGAAAAGAGAGATAAATTAAATTTATAAAATTACTAAAGAGTTTAAAAATTTTTTTTTGTACAATTTTCACAAGATCTAGAACCACTGGACGTGGATGACCTGGCTCCCATTGATGACATTATCAATTCATTTACAAAAACTGTTTTGATTGCTGTCGAAAACCTCATCCAAACCACGACGCCCACCTGTTCCCTGGTGGAATTATGAATCCTAAGAAAAGTTTTGAACAAGTGCAAAAGATATCCAACGAGTAAAAACCTGGTAAAATATAAAATCTTCCGTGCGAAAACACGGAGATTATTCAGGCAGTGTAATCGAGAATAATGGTTACAGTACGTTGGCGCAGTACGTTGGCTCCATCTACATGGAAGAAATTAGCGTACGTCTGTGGCACTTCAATTCCAATGCAATTATTTCATTAAGGTATACGGATGGAGTTTTGACCACGAACTGTGGAAATTGCCAATGTGAAATTTATCGTTCTCAAAATAAAATTTCATCTTCTGCATACAAGGGCGCTTTCCAGGTGTACAAGCGTAAACAGGAAACCTTACCTTTCACTGTTGGATTGTCTGGAGATTCTTGTTTGAATATCCATTTCTCTCTTGTCGAACTAGATTCAGCTCTCTCGTCAAGGAAGGATTCAGCTCCAGGTCTGGATTTACTGTACACTCCAAGTTTAATCATCTTCTTCCGTCGGCAAAACTAGTTCTCCTTTGAATATACAACCGCATATTCGAGGAGCGCGATTTTCCCGATGCACGGTTAGAAGCGATAATAATTCCACATTTAAAACAAGGAGAGGACAAAACTAATCCCAGCAGCTACATACCCATCTCTCTCTGACCAGTTGCGTAAGCAAACTACTGGAGAAGATGGTCAACCGACGTATTGTCTGGTACCTAGAAACAATAACCTTATTTCTAGTGTGGTTCCAGACGAGGAAGTTCAACAGTGTGTGTGTGGTGTGTGTGTGTGTGTGTGTGTGTGTGTGTGTGTGTGTGTGTGAGCGAGAGAGAGAGGGAGAGAGAGAGAGCGAGAGAGAGATATAAAGAGAGAGAGAGAGAGAGAGTTTGTGTGTTAGTCTACTTTCAGAAATACTTGTATATATATATATATATATATACTTTCAGGTTTTTTACAAATAACTCTCAGTTGCATACGTTGATTCTGACAAATCTCCTCTTTCAACATAATAACTTACAAAATTTATTATAAAAATATCAATATTCAATAGTATCAGGCTTATAGTTTATTGTACACATTCTAATTCCCTTAAGGAAATACATTAAAACACAAAATAGAGTGCAATATTTCCTTATAACCGGACAATAAATTATAATTTGCTGAGAAAAATTAGTAAATTCGGATTTTAGTCCAGTTAAAGAATTAAGATTGTAAAAAATTATTAGATTTTATTATATTTATTATTGTTTGTAGTTTATATTTAAATTTTACCACATAGTCCCTAACTGTACATAGGTATTAAATATATGCATATAGCATATAGTCAATTTCTATATTTATAGGAATTTACATTGGAAACTATGTAAACATAACCTCTAAATTCAGAGGAAAGCCGTTGTTTCCTAAATGAAATTATTTGTTTCAGATAAGGATTCACGCATGAACTAATAGAGGTTTACACGTGCCGCAAGCTGGATCTAAAGTTTTACTCTGGAAAGGAAAATGACGGAGCGCCTTTAGACGTTTACACTTGGAAAATAGAAGAACTTGATGAACTCAAGTGAATGGAAAAGGTAAATTTATTATACTATAAAGTAAACGTTTCTAGCTTGATATTTACTCCGAGAGGTTCTTTTGGCTTTAGACTTCGCATTGTGGGATGTATTTTGTCGAGACAACCTGAATTTTAACAACGCAATGGCTCCTTGTTCAAACAATTTAGCGCACTTAATAAAAATTATTTCTTCTTACAATTTATCGTTAGCGGTCTTGATTTTGCCAAAAAGTAATCAATAACTGAGTAACGCATTGAAGAAACACAAAGCATTTATTTAAAAATTCAGGACATTATTGCCTAACATTTCTTTCTATCGTCTTCTGTCTTGCTTGAAGCGAAGTGTTTAGTTGAGCCGATATTGCTTCGTGCAAAGTGGAAGATCCCTGCTTGGCCTCACTTACAACAGAGATAATAAAATGTTCCCACTTAGAGGCTGCAACACAATTTAAAGAGACGACTTCACGGACCTTGAGGCTTCGCAGTATTGATAGTTGTTTAGTGTGTACAAAACAATTTGTTAGTTTAAAAATGTGTAACAATTCCTAAACGAACAATAAGAGGGTAAAGTATGAGCTTTAAGACAAATCAATAAAGAATAATGGAACTAACGCTGTGTGCTGTTCCTCACCCTACTATAGCAACAGTACTTTTATAGCACAATAGTATTCTCTAAAGAGAACTGCTTTACTGCATAGAACTGGTTCCCCCAATGAAAGTCCTCGCATAATAATTTTATTGGTGTGTTGAGTTTGTGTGTTTTACGTTTGGTGAGATGCATAGCTTGCCACTTGGCCACATTCAC
This sequence comes from Prosapia bicincta, assembly GCA_036971475.1. NCBI lineage: Eukaryota > Metazoa > Arthropoda > Insecta > Hemiptera > Cercopidae > Prosapia > Prosapia bicincta. The sequence continues at coordinate 49,107,307 of JBAIZL010000003.1, read as the reverse complement.
CCTAACTATCTAGTAGCTCAGCCATGATTCTAGTACTGTAAGGTGTTCCTGTAAATTTGAGTGTATTAGATGTGGTTCCCATGACGTGGTGTCATCTGCATGTATGGCAACTTGTGTGTTGAGTGTTGGAAAGAAAGTGTTTAAGGTCGCCAATTCCGCTTGAAGCCATCGAATTTTGTACTTAAATAGTGTCCGCCTAATTTGTCTCTCGAGGCGGTCAACAGTTGTGATAAATCTTGTTTAAAGATTTCGTTAGGTGCTGCATACCAGCGGACTTACGGTGAACTATTGCAAGCAAGAAGGCTTTATGCAGTACGAAGTCGAATACTAATAGTTTTTTTAGCAAATTTCTCATAAACCACTTTGACTTTTCTCCTTCACATGGTATAACACTCATATAGTTTTCATCTTTTTCTCTCAACACTCAATAACCATGTTTATAATAATGTGACTTACACCACTAATTTATTTCGGGGGCTCATATGGTATAAGAATAATCTTGTTGTGTTAATTATTCTTAGAAACATTTCTGTAGTGACACGTCCCTATAGAAAGAAATCAATTCCATCGCCGGTTAATAAATTTTATAGGTTAAAAGCGTCTGATTTTGCATTTCCTTATTCCATGATACAAGGAATTCTTAAAAAAGAGCTACCTCTATCTCAGATGCACATGCGGTTAGTATCCCTACGCAAGTGGTGGTGAGGCAAGCAAAGGACGACTTAGCAAATCTCCCCCCGCATTGTGCCCTGCGCTAAGGCGACTTGGTGGGTTGTTTATATTTGCTGTAATGTACGAATTGTTTGTGTTTGGTTACATTGTGTTCTGCTATGTAAAGGCTTCCAATGAAAAGACAGAAAGTCACTAAGTTTCTTCTCTTACAGTAGCCGTGACTAACCTTCGTAACGATTGACCCAACATTCACTCACACGCTTAGGTCAATATTATACCGCTAGTATGCATTCACCGGAAGATGAGAAATGAATAAAGAAACGATTTGAGTAAAGAAAGATGAAACCATAAAATGCATGAGAAGAGAAGATAAAAACAGTAACTAAGAAAAATTAATAACTCCAGCTAATAAACGTACACGAACAGACCAGCGCAACTGTGCAGTGGACTCGTTCGATCGCCGTGTAGTTTTAGACGTAATACAGGACTTTTACCTTGACCAAAACACAGTTCCGCCTATTGGAAATATTTTAACAGTTTTAAGGGAGAAAATAAATTTTGAATGGAGTGACAGATCCTTAAGAGTCCTGCATGAGATGGGGTTTAGGCGGAAAAAGCAAGCATAAACGGAAAATATGATTACACTTGTTTGTATTATCTTGGCAAAAACAATACTTACTGATGTAATCAGCAGACGTGTTTCGAGCTAGGTCAGCGCATTTTTTAATGCTGCAATTTGTCAATTACTAACAAGACTGTTGCTCAGGTGTGTTCTGTTGGTGCGAGTCTGTGGTGTATTTATACAATTTGTGGTTTTCTGAGCTGACTTATCCACAGGAGTTTACCACGGAAACATAAACTTTTCAAATTTTTCAAAGTGGATTGAAGAAAAGGTATTTCTCAACCTCCCATTTAACCCAACCGTGGCAGTGGTAAACGCTCCTTACCATAACAAGGAAGTGGATAAACCTCCATCAATGTCAAACCTCAAGAAGGACAGGCTTGACTGGCTACAAAACCCGGACATCAAGTGATACGTTTACCTCCTACATGTGTGACTTGAACGCTATAGAACCTGCTCGGGGTGGGCTAAAGTACTTTGTGCGACAGAACAATACCAAAGGTAAAATATGCTTTGAAATACTGAAGGAATTGGTGAAAAGGTGTTTTGGAAACATCACTTCCGGTGACTGGGGCGGTTTTGTTCATCCCACTAAACCATGGAAGAGTTCTACTGGGGGAGAGACGTCGTTGTTGTGTGATCGTGAACCTCGGAGCCGACGACACCGACACCACCGATACGTCCAGTGAGGAGAACGTTACTGATGAAGACATCGCAACGCCTTTACCTTAAGTATAAAGCCTTGAATGATTATATTGACCAACAGTTTGCAATATTTAAATATTTTTATTTTCTCAATTACCAGAATAACTACTTAATAAGGATAAATATTTTATATTAAACATATTTCAAAACAAGATACTACTCAGTTTAGTTTCCTTCTATTTTACCTCGTGATTTATCTACTTCATAGCTAGTTTAGGTCCTAACTAATGCATTTCAACTATAATTTGTATATGGTATGAAAATCTTTAAAAATCATAGCTTTTTAAATGTAATGTTTAAAATATTACGTTCCAAAGAAACAGGATTTCACTTTTATTCTTTTGGCGATGGATTCGTTGTTGGGAATAGTTGCGTTAGCGATCTGAATAAACTATCAAAATTTTGTGTCTTTATGCAAATAATAGGTTTCATATTTTATTAATCTTTAATATACAAATTTATATAAATTGTGTACGTTTATATAGGCCTAATGTTAATTATACACAATATAAAAGATATGAGTAATATAATAAGTAACACAAAATCATATATGAAACCTTTCCTGCAAATCTGACGTTTTGGGTTAGACCATGATTTTAGAAATGACCTTAGCGTTTTGACCTGCTTCTTCTCGTGTGCCGAAGACTATGTGCCAGTGGCGCGACGAAGGACCCCCCTTTGACATCCCTATAGAGAATAAAAAATTACGCCCGTCGTCCTCCGTTGGAAAACGTATAGTGCGCATGCGTCGTATATAAATTTAGCTACCAAGATTGACTAATAAATAGGTGTTATTATTACATCTTTTAGTTTTATTTGTGGCTGAGGTATTAGCAGTATTAGTTAAATACTAATTTAAAATGTTAAAAATATTTAAATGAAAAATAATATAAAGCTTCAAGAATATCCTTTAATAAGGATAGAAGGTGGTTGAGTTTGCGTCCTAAAGTAAAACAAAGCACGCTTTTAGGTAACTTGACTGATTTGTGGGAATACTACTCTCAAGTTGATGTTTCCCTGTTGTTCATGTTCTTGGCCCCCGTTACCAAAGTTCTGTAGGGGGCGCCACTGAGCAATGTATTGGGCTTCTTATTCCTTGTCGTCTAAAAATATAACTAGCTTATGAAGCTGTATGTAAAAAAAATTTATTTCGAATCTCTTTATTGGTTTGTCTAGATTTACCGCAAAATAAACAGTACTGAAACTGAATCAGCTGTAGCTGCCTTCTCGATCAGTTGTGACTTTTGATTGAGAAATCCTTTATTGTAGAGCAATATTTTCGCACATTTGAAATTGAGCTGCCTTAGACAACATTACTTTCCTTCAAGAAACGTTAGTATGTAACCACCTCATCTCCCTTAGAACAAACTTTCCTTACCCATTCCCCTTCCCTGATCTTGCACCACCTGACGCCTACAACTGGGGAATAGTGAAGAAGATTTTTCGGAATTGTGAAAAATAACCATGTGTAACAACACCTCTTCATCAAAATGATGCCAAACCTTCAAAAACGGTACAAGTGTTGCCTCAAATTGCACGGAAGCCATATAGAACATGTTTATATCCGAGTCTAGCCGAACTAGCTTCTTTTTACTTGTATGAGTTTGTAAAACTATGTATATAAAATCTTACAACTGTTTCAGTGCTGTTTATTTTGACGCAAACAGTGTTTTATTTGATTGGGATCATTATGTTTTTCAACGTTTAATTGTTCTCAAATATTATTATTATGTTTTGATGACTGGCTCAATATAATATCGGACTGGGTGTCATTGTCGCCCCTACCGACTGTTTAAAACACTTACAACGAACTCAAAAGATTCCGTGGTGGATGAACCATTCCCGAATACGACCAGGTGCCATTTTCATGTTGATGTTGTTCTGAAAGGAAAACTTACGACAATTTCTGGATCTGGAAAATATTTTTTTTAAAAGGACTAAAAGCTGTTTATTAACGGTAAGTTTTATACTATTTGCAGATTTGTCTGTTATTATATTATCAAAACAAGAGGTTTTTACCATTATATAGTTACGCATTGTTAACATTGATAATTTTCTATTTTTGTCATTATTCTCCTCTCTATTTGCATTCTAACTAATTCTAATAGTTATTTACTTAAAGCACAAAGGCGCCTAAAAATGTTTCTTTAATATCACACTTCAAGCTTTGCCCCTGCTATTGCTCTGTAGACTATTTGTTTAGCATATTTGTGTACTTAGTTATCTGCTTTTTCGTTGAAGGGGCTGAATCTACTATTACATATTAAGTGTAAAACTATCTAATATTAGATTTATTTATTATAAATGAGGTTTCACATAAACAAATTTCAGTTACCAGATTTGTATTACAAGACTTTACAAGGAACTAATTAATAATCCTTTTTGATTATTGGTCAAAATATAAGACTTCAACTCACAGTTTTGCATCTCATAAAACGTTCTTTTATAAATAAAAACATGATTGAAATTATAAACACATTTTGCTGGTTACAGATGCAGACGTCAGGAACAGGCTTCTGAAAGGAAAACATGCGACAACTTCTAGAGCCGGAAAATCATATTTTATAAGTGACCAAAATTACTTATAAAGGTAAGTCTTGTACTATTTGTAAGATTGTACAACTATCCCTAATAAGTACAGCTGAGATTATAAATCTAAAGTTGTGGGTATTTCGGTCCCCAAGGAATGTTATTTGTCATCCCTTGATGTTAGAAATTTATTCACTAAACCTCCTCCATGTTTAGCTACTAATAGTTTAAAAACTTAGACTAAAATGTATACAATAATTTTTCATGGCCCTTCTACAATTTTGAGGGAGAATTGTTTAGGGACTAAGGATATATTTGTAATACTTGAAGGGGAAAACGTGAGGTGCGGCCAGTAAATAACACAAGTAGACAATCCATGATGTAGGGAACAGAGAATGAAATAAATTACAGTCATTGCCATTTTCCATTCACTGAAAGCGTCTGTGAATAATTTCTGATACATAGGATTATGTATCTGATGAATAAAGAAATATGTACATCCATTTTCTAGTAATCTTTTTATATATTGAGCACAATAGAACCAATATGCGGCCTAAATCTTAAGAATATTTTATTTCCTAACGCTGTTAAGTCTTGGTTGTTGCTAATTCTTAAAAATGGTTGTATTTGTAGTCCAAGAAAAACTCCAATAAATATCTATTTGTAAATATTTAGGGATTTTGCATAAAATGATTATTTATTTAATCGTCCAGAATAAGAAGAATAAATCAATGAATTAGTTTGTTGTGTGGAATTTTGTCATCTAGAAGTTCCATTATTGGTTAAATGTCTGACATATCTAGTAAATGGGATATATTTAATACTAGCAATATTATGGGACCGCTTTGGGTCAAAATTACTCTTTTTGGCATTAACTTGGCAAAGAACCACTACTTAGTGACTTATTCAGCAGACGCGTTTTGCAGTAGATCAGCAGTTATTCAATGCTTCGAGTCACGGACAAGCCTCTACAAAGTTTCCTACTTCATGATCACTGTATTCTTTACCAAAAGAATAATCTGATAAACTAGCAGAATTTTGTCTGAATGGTTTAATCTGCTAAGTTACTTTGTGACTGTTTAACTTGTAAAACTGCTGCAACCCACTCATGTATAAATATAAATAAACAACAATAACTCGGATACATAAATAACAAATGAGATTTAATAATGTAAAACAAGTTAAAAAAATTGAAAATGGCTGTGAAATCTAAACCTAGTAGTAAAATACATAGCCTCATTAAATCAAGCATAACACTTGGCAATGAAAGTTCACTGTGAAAAGCAGCTGGATTCATTCTTAAGCATTTACCAAAAATATCCCTAGAGGTAAAAAACCTAGCCTGCTCTATAAAACTGGTACAATATCTGATATAATATCACTTTAAGCCCACTTGGTATATTTAGCAATATTTCTGCTAAATGTTTTGTAAATACCCTTCAAATTTTTATCTTTGCATTTCTTCGAGTTTCTCCTTATTTGTATTTGATAACATAAATTCACAAAGAACATAAATAAACAGCTCTGCGATGAATATTATTGTACGACAAATTGCTACAAATCAAGTAAATATGATTACCAAGATCAATTGACTACAACTGAGGACATAGAGCCAGGAATTCATGCCAGAACACTCTAATATTATCTAAATTAAAGGAAATGATGACATGTTGGTGAGATACAACTACTTTACAGTCCATCCGACTGCAATGTCTGCTATGAAATTAGTATTTATATTTCAGTATGTGTGTTGCGTGTTTTTGTTGCTGGATGTTTTCTATGTTGTTGATGTGTACTTTGAACCAAGTGTTGAATGATCTACTAGTTTGGCCGATATAGAGGTTGGGACAGTCGTTTTATGTTATTTTGTACTTACGTATAGATTTTATTTCTGAGTTTGTTGCTGAAAGCGTTTAATTGGAAGGAGTTGTGTGTGTGTGTGTGTGTGTCTGCGTGCGTGTACGTGCGTGTGTGTGTGTCGTGTGTGTGTGTGTGTGTGTGTGTGTTTGTGTGTGTGTGTTTGTTTGTTTGTTGTGGTATGTGATGGATATGTATTTATTGTTTTTGTGAGGTTTGTTGGTGTGGTTGTTTAAATTTAATTTCTTTGAGTATGTTGTCTATAAGTGTATGTTGGTAGCGGTTTTGTTGAGCAATGTATTTTATTGTTTGTGTGGAGTTCTTCGTCAAAGTCCTTTTGCTACATAGGTATAATGATTAGGGGATGTAACATATGGCTAAAAGTAGTGTGTTTGAGTGTTAGATGTGTCATGTATGACGGGGTCAGTGGTTGTTGGTTGTCTGTATATTTTGATATTGTATTTGGTGAAAGTAAGGACCAGGGAGTTAATTTATAGTTGTCTTCTAATTCAAGGGTAGTTGCCAAGTTTTGATGTATGGTATTGTGTAGTTGTTTGATTTGCCATTTGTTGCCGTATAACAGTAGAATGCCATCTATATATCTATGATAGGAAATTACTTTTTGTGTATATTTGTTGTTCTGTAGAATGTATTGTTCTGCAATGTGATGGAGAAATGTTTTTGCAGGATGCTAAGAACCCATAGGCAGGCCTTCTTTTATGTGTATAATTTGTGTTGATATGTGGAACAGTTTAGTGATGTTATGAGTTTGGTGTGTAAGTTTATGTGGAGTTTTGCTTGCTGTGGCAAGTTTTGTAATATTTAGAGTGTTTTTGCAATGGATGCATTAGTGTATTGGTTATTTATGTTGAATGACGCTGTGGTGGAGTTGTGTGATATAAGGATGTTTTAATTTTTGTGGATCATATTCACGGTATGTAGATTAAGATGGTAGGTCCCACAAAGTGCATTCGCAGTAGCAAACCGGGCCGATGACGTCAGTGGTACCTAGCCATATGAATCCCAATTTTATACGTACATCTGTGTTATTTCTTATTGTCCTGTGATTGCTGATGTTGCTATTAACTTCCATTGGTGTGGCTAACTGTGTATTATTGTATGTTTAGTGACTACTTGTGTTAATATTGTGTGTGATTGTTATGGTTTTATTTTACTAACAAGTCCGCACTGAAAACAATCTAAGTACATTAGGCCTAAACATATTTCAAATAACTACAATGCCTTGTTGCGCCATTGCGGGTTGTACAAACCATTCGGACAAAGCCAAAGAGCTACACTTACCCTTGGGTCTCTCCCAAAGGCATATTTTAAAGGTAAACTCGTCTCCTACGCAAAAAATACTTACCTTATTAAACTTAAAATATGAACGGACTAACAAAGATAGATGCACATTTTAAACAATTCGAAAACAACAATAGACATAAACAATCTTTTACTTAAATATAAAATGCTCCAAGAAAAATTTGTCATTTTAACAAATGATCTTGAAATAGCTAATAATCACATTTTACAATTAAAAAAAGCTAAACTCAAATGCTACGAAGATATGTTTTCAAAATATCAAAAACAGTTTCTTTTGAAAGGGAAATGTACAATTTGGTCACCAGACGATGTAGCCAGAGCTGTCACTTTTAGTTGTATTTCCAAAAAAGGGCTATTTTATGTTAGAGAAGTATTACAATATCCTCTACCCAGTGAAGCAACAATTGCAAGACTTCCGTCACAGTTTTCCACACCTCCTGAGCTCTTAGACATAAGTTTTAATTTACTTAAAGGACATGCTATTATTATTACAAAGGAGTTGAAAAAGATGTTATCATGAGTTTTGATGAGCTGAAAGTGCGATCAGACATGTGCTACGACCGGATAGCAGATATCTTTAGAGGGCCACGTGATAGTGTACAAGTAATTCTTATAAGAAACCTAACCGCCAAGTGGAAGCAGCCTATGTTTTACCAATTGCATTAGTCTGTTACAACGGATATATTTTTAGAAGCTACTAAACTTGTTGAGGAAAGTGGATTTAGGTTACGAGGGAAGCTCTATCCAGAAATTAAAAACTGGATTGGGTATATCTCCAGAGGCGTCTTCAGTACGAAACCCATGCTCTGAAGAACGAATGATTTGGTCTTTTTCTGACGTCCCGCATGTGTTAAAACTGATTCGGAATCATCTTTTAGATCAAGGATATGAACTGAAGGATGGTAAAAAAGTTACCAAACACATTTTACTTGACTTAGTTAAAAAGCATAAAAATACCGATTTGAAGTTCGCATGTAAAATTACAGAAAGTCACTTACTTCTCTCAGGAAATGAAAAACAGAATGTAAGGAAAGCTGGCGAACTTCTTTCCAGAACAGTAGTCAAAGCTGTGAATTATGTTTTCCCTTGAAACGAGCGTTTAGCATACTTTCAAAATGCTGTTAACGTCGTGTTAGATGTTTTAAATTCAAGAGCCCCTCATCATCCAACTAATAAGGTATAAAGTGCATACGGCACTTGTCTGGACGAACAGGATCATATTTTAAATCAGATGTATGACCAATGCTCCACTTCTCGAGTTATTGGGAAAAAAAACCATGTTACATTTCCAAGTAGGATGTATGGTTTCAATCCGTAGTCTACAGGGGTTATTCGATGAGTTGGCGCTTGAAGGATACGAGTACTTGCTGACATCCAGGTGTAATCAAGACGTTGTAGAATCATATTTATCCCTAATCAGAGGTTTAGGCGGTTTCTACAACCATCCACTACCCACAACTGTGACTCATAGAATTGAATCATTATTATTATTAAAAGGTGCAACTGTAATTTTAAAGATAGGGAATTAATGAAGTGGACTGCGTTGATAAATATATCGAAGAATGTGAGACATCAAACATGGCGAAATCTTGAAAACCAAGAGTACGATTTAACTGTCGATGGTTCAATAAAACAGTTGACAAACATAAGGGCAGATGGACAAGAATGAAGTGCATTTTTGGACTTATTAAAAATATTAGTAGAATATATAGCGTACCGTGTTTTTAAGAATGGTATCAATACGTCTTACAAACTACGGAAATAAACTTGGACAATCCACGACAAACACTGGTGACTGGCTTAGGGTTATCTCTAGAGGTGGCCTAACGAACCATCTGCAGATTGGTTACGTCGTTATTAAGCTTGAAATTGAATTTAAAAAATTTCAATTATTGCTGATCATTTAAATATTTAATTGTATTAGTTAAGTCTACAACTATTAGTAGGTTGTATATTGATCTCCTATAATCTCTCCAGCAAGGCCGTAGCTCCACCCACCAGCTGTTCTTTGGATTTCTGTTCTGGCCGGATACTTTGTAGGGGTACCAAAATAGACTGATAGAGTAGTTTAGTATAACAATGTGAGATTATTCATAGGTGGTTCTTTCGTACTGGGCAATATTTGCAGGAAGTTGTTATAATGATGCATTTGCTCTATATTGTCTCCTGTCACATGTTGGGAGTAAAACTGCAGAATACGATGTAAAAACACTTTAAATTCAATAAAAATAAAATAACCTATGGAAACTTTCGCTGTAAATAGATGAATGCGCAAATGTACACATAAATGTGCAAGAAACATTCAGTTGGATTCTATTGAATGAGTGATATGGCATATGGAAGAGTGCCTCGGCAAAGTGAGAGGCGGCAATACAGTAAGAACTATATTCGTAGACTAGACAAGAATAAATACAATAAAAAACTACATATATGCTTAAATAAATACGATTAAATTTTGATTCAGTTACAACTATTTGTTTATACAGGCAACTTTTCAATAACGGGTGCGTTATCGTACAACGGAATTCCTTATAACTCTAAAAAAATAAAATGGGTAACGTAAAAAATGAAATTAGAAAACAGTATTATTAGCAAGTACAAACTGTTACATATTTAATTGTAACAACTACATGAAACACCCTAACCACTACTGCAGTTACAATCACTGTAAAACGTTTTCTTTTTGACGTTACCCATTTTAGTGTTTTATGAAATGTTTTATAATTATACATAAATTCGCTGTACGAAAACTTACCCGTTATTGCAAGGTTGTCTGTATAAATAAATAGTGGTACCTGACTCGCAAGTCCAGAGCAATTATTTAACAATAATCTCTGCTAGTGTAAACATGATTAGTAACTAAACTTATGTTCGAGGGGGGTCCATTTGGCTCTGGGGACAGACAAGTCGGGTCTCTAGATCTTACCATCAGCCCCTATTTACTGCCATCTTGAGAAGGGTTACAACCAGCTCTAGCGTGCTTGTCTGCACTCTCGTTGTAGTCAAGGCCTGACTGTCCTGAGACACAATATCCAGAGAACCCTTTATTTCTGGTTGAAATTTGGAGTATGGGTTCTTTGCACAGGACAAAAGATCAATTTTTTGTGGTCATGTAGAGGAAATAACATGCAATCCTGAGGATAAAAGAAAAACCACCTTAGCTGTAGCGGTGCAACTCGAAAGCCTTTCAGTGACATGAAAAATGGTTACCACTTGATATTGAATGTGATTTCCATGTAAATCACTGGAACCCCTTTCGAACTGGACTCTCCCAAGGCAAATCCGTCCTTGTAAACGTGGGAACATCCAGTGGCAGGGTAGTTAGTCAGCATTTATAATGCAGATGGCCATCAGTCACTGCGGTTTTATGTTGGATGACGCTGGCCAGTACCAGATTCACTGGAATATTAGGAGCTCCCGAGGGATTTGAGGGGAAGGTAAGGGCTATCCCTCACCCTAATTGATGAGCTGCTCAGGGAGAATCAGGCCTATAGGGGTTTATTTTCAATATGAAGACGGACATTGGCAATGCGCTACATTTTTCAAAAGGTTTCGACCCTACAAAAATTCAATAGAAACTAAATATGTAAATATAAAATATAAAAAAATATTTATGTTACAGTAGTTATTTAATCGTACAACAATTTAAAAAAACGCTTAATTTACATTACCATGGTTTCCTAAAGAGATTTTAAATCATATTTTTTTCATAAAACAGTATTATTAGCAAGTACAAACTGTTACATATTTAATTCTAACAACAACATGAAACACCCTAACCACTACTGCAGTTACAATCACTGTAAAACGTTTTCTTTTTGACGTTACCCATTTTAGTGTTTTATGAAATGTTTTATAGTTATACATAAATTCGCTGTACGTAAACTTACCCGTTATTGCAAGGTTGCCTGTATAAATAAATAGTGGTATCTGACTCGCAAGTTGAGATCATTTATTTAACAATAACCTCTGCGAGTGTAAACATGATTAGTAACTAAACTTATGTTCGTGATGGGTCCATTTGGCTCTGGAGATAGACAAGGCGGGTCTCTAGTTCTTACCATCAGCTCCTATCTACTGCCATCTTGAGAAAGGTTACAACCAGCTCTAAGGTGCTTGTCTGCACGCTCGTTACAGTCAAGGCCTGTCTTTCCAGAGACCCATTAAAGGGAACTCTTTATTTCTGGTTACAATTTGGAGTATGGGTTCCTTGCTCCTGACAAAACATCACTTTTTTGTGGTAATATAGAGGAAATAGCATGCAATGCTGAGGTTAAAAGTAAGACCACCTTAGCTGTAGCAGTGCAACTCGAAAGTCTTTCAGAGGCATGAAAAATGGTTGACACTTTGTATTCAATGTGATTTCCGTGTAAGCCACTGGAACGACCTTCAAACTGGACTCTCCAAAGGCAAACCCCTCCATGTAAACGTGGGACCATGCAGTGGCAGGGTAGTTGTTAGTCAGCATTTATAATGCAGATGACGATTAGTCACTGCGGTTTTATGTTGGATGTCGCTGGGCAGAACCAGATTCACTGGAATATAAGGAGCTCCCGAGGGATTTGATGGGAGAGTAACGCCTATCCCTCAACCTAATTGATGAGCTTCTCCGGAAGAACTAGGTCTGTCCTGGTTTATTCTGAATATTAAGACGGACTTTGGCAATGGGCTACATTTTTAAAAAGTTTTCGACCCTATAAAAATTCATAACCACTAATATGTAAATATAAAACTTGAAAAATATTTATATTACAGTAGTTAATTAAAATGAACAACAATAAAAGAAACGCTGAATTGACTATACCATGGTTTCCTAAAGACATTTTGAATCATATTTTCTTAGTTTGAAAGCAAAAATATGAAGCTTAACCCTTAACTGACACCATACGTCTCAGAGACGGTCGCGAATTTTGAAACCCGTGTATCTTCCGCCTACGAATTTTTTGTGCGTCCCCAACCCGTATACCTATCAGGTGAGTGGTATAGTTTGTGTAGTGAAGGTCCTGTTTGTTTTTGTCTGCGTTTGCCTTTTCCAAAGCCATTTTAGTGTAGTGCGTCCCATTCTCCCATCTCTCAGACGTATCGTGTCTGTTAAGTAACATTATTCGTTCATTCCAAACTTTGTATATAGAGTTTTTAGTGTAAGTGTGCTTTTTTACGTTTCTTTTTTAATAAATATGGATTATCAAAACCCTGATAAACCTAGTCCATCACATGGAAGACCAGTTATGAACTTAGTAACTGTGAATAGTGATGGGTTCAATAACGATCTTGAGAATTTGGTGTATGATGTTTTGGAAGGACCTTCAGAACCTGATCCATACGACAGCGATAGAGATCCAGATTATCAATATGATAGCGAACACGATTCCGAAACAGAACAGGAGGGCGTAGAAAATGATGATGTGTACCAAGAATCGTCTAACGAACATCCATGTGTGATAGATTCTTCTAGTATTGAACCCCTGCTTCTAGAAGATGGTTTTTTCTATGGAAAAAAATACGTAACAGAACACAATTTAAATGGAATAAAGTGCACCAGCCTCTAAATGTTAGAACAAGAAGGCATAATATAATTGTGAAGTTACCAGGTCTAAAAGCTCCTGCAAAAAAATTGGGAACTAACCCTACTGTTGAGGACGTGTGGGGGACTTTTGTTTTCTAATGACATTTTGAATGAAATTATTATGTGGACAAACAAAAAGATTACTTCGATCAGGAGTAATTTTTCAAAACCTCAATCTTACTCATCTGATTTGTATATGATAGAGTTGAAAGGTTTCATCGGACTTTTGATATATACGGCTATTGTCAAATCTATCAACGAGTCAATTGACAGTTTTTATTGTACTGATGGAACAGGTCGAGACATATTTCGTTGTGCAATGTCCAGAAATAGATTTTTATTTTTATTGTTGGCATTACGATTTGACAACCCTGTTGATCGTGAGGGAATGAAAGATGAGGATCCTAAAGCTGCAGTTTCCAAAATATTTAATATATTTTCTGAGAACTCCCTACTCCTGGTCCAACGATGTGCGTTGATGAAATGCTGGTCTCTACGACATTGAAATAGGTTTACATTATCACAAATTACGATGTTTAGATTACAAAAAAGTATTTTAAAGAAAAAACAATTTTCCGGTAAAGAAATTTTTTTGTTAGTAATACTAAATTATTTTAAATCGATTTTAAGCATCACTTTGTAAAACGCACTAATATATTAAGATTATGCCATTAAAATATGTTTTTAAAAGTGTTTAATGATCACTAATTCCAAAATACATAATGGTGTTTGTCAGACGTATGGTGTTTGTTAAGTAATGTTTTAACATGGTGTTAGTTAAGGGTTAAACGTTTTTGGAGACTGTGTACGTTTTAATTAAATTATTTAATCTAATTGTGCTTATGTCACTATATATCCGTGCCCTCTAGACGGTATATCTTGTCAATTACGAATAAACCACTGTCACAGTCGAATTAGACTTAAGATATATATATGACGTCGATATATAACTGGGCAGATGATGGTCTAACTACAGCATTTTGTACTTAAATAGTAATGCAGGTAAATTTTATGTAGGTAAATGTAGTGAAAAGCTTTTCTCTCTATTAAATGCTGAATTTCGTGTTTTCCAACTTATTGCCGAAAATGTACATGTTGTTCTTTTTATCAGAACTAAGTAACTTATCGCATTGATAAATAACTATTAAAACTATATAAATGTCCCATCAGTGTAGGCTACTCTAGAGTTAGTTTCTTTATGGGTCTGGTCACTATATTTGATTTACAAATGGAGACGTATAGTATATGTATATTGATTGTTTATGGTGATAGCAATGTTAGTGGAACCCATTATTCTCTCTCTCTCTCTCTCTTCTCTCTCTCTCTCTCTCTCTCTCTCTCTCTTTCTCTTTCTCCCTCCTATATAGACACATATATGTACACGAAGGTAATAGGTCATCTGGAATGATTGATTGTTTATGTTAAGAGCAATGTTGTGGAACCCATTATTCTCTCTCTCTGTCTCCCTTTCTTTCTCCATCCTATATAGACACATATATGTACACGAAGGTAATAGGTCATCTGGAATGTAAAGCTATAGCTGAATAAATACAATAGATATCCCTAGAAAACCTATTTTCACCATTACAGTAATTCAAGTTACTTTTCTATAAAGTAAACTTAGGTGTTTAAGCCAGTTGTTGACCAACAAACGTTTTTCAAAGACTCCCTCGTTATAATGGCAAGGGCCCCACAAATTCTTAAAATTAAATTGTAAACCACACACATATTAATTTGAGTTATATTAGTTATTAATAATTAATTTATAGAGAGCCTACAAACTTACTTTAAGGTGGAAACTGTTATTATATATGAATATTAAATTTGATGCTACCACAAGTTTATTACAAGTACATTCAAGAAGTGTTTTGTTTTTATTTAAGATACAAAATATAAAAATATCACATGTTAAAGTTTGTAAGTCCAGGCGAAATTTTATAAACTCATTTATATTAATATGTTGTTTGGAGTAAGGAAATAATGAAGTAAACACAGAAACTTAAAGTCTGTCATAATTGCGACGAACAAAGGAAAACTATTGAATAAAAATAAATAAGAATATTAATAATATTAGTTCTAATGTATTTTAATGTAATTACAACAAATAAGACTTAACAATAATTTAATTGAGATGAGTAACGTCTGTCCATTGAGTTCGTGATTTCAGAAATGTTAGGCTCCAAACTTGAAACTTTTACTCTGCAATCTTACTGCATATCAAGCGGATTCCTTTATTTATTTTTCATGAAGTACATAGTCGAGGAAGCATGTTCACATCTCTAGGTAGTTGGAAAATGTAGGATTACATTCGTTGCCTTATTGCTAAGTGTTTTGTAGCCTTTTTTGTACTGGCAACCAAAATTATACAATGTTGTTGCTATTAAAAACATTATTTAGTGTGCCACTGTCGGTCAGTTCAAGTTGATCTTGTTCCTCTTCTGAAGGACTCAGAATATTTCAGGGAAGCAGAACGGAGTTCTAATCCAACTCTCATTAGGATCAGGGCCAGGAAAGTATTCCCTGAAAGAGATTGCAAAACTTGGAAGGTGGTCAGTTATGCTTCTCTTTATTTTGTTTATTACGTTATCATCAGAAGACTCTAAAAACTCTTTTATGGTGGAAAATTTGTAGGAGAACATTTATCGACCCTTGTTGCCCACAACAGACATTTTTAAACCATGGAATAAACCTTGTCTTCATCTTGAAACATATTTATATTGTTACTAGATTTGTAAGCTTAGATTCAAAACCTTGAAATGTTCAAACACAGCTAAGTAAGCAGTCGTGCAAAGTCAAGAAATGTCTAAGTAAATGTCAATACTTGGTATCAAGAAGGACGATTCTGACCTCATCCTTAACATCAAAAAACCTTTTCAGTATACCACCTCGGGAGAGCCCCCTTACTTCGGTATGGATATGAAGCGGAGCATTCTCACTACCCTAGCAAAGAAAACAATCTAGACTACACACCTTTAATGTAGTTAATACGTTGAACTACCTCATTGAGAGTTTTATGCAACACTTCAGGCAATCTCTTGGCTACCAAAGCCTCTCGATGGATGCAACGGTCGGATACGGCCGCAGTAAATGTGTTAAATATAAATATTTTAATATCAGTGACATCTCACTGACCCCTAAGACATTGCCTGCGGTCCCACAGGGGTTAGTTCCAGTTGGGAACCACTGGGGTAGGCACCCAGAGCGTGCTTCCACTTTTGCCGACTCCTTAGCTGGCAACGCACGAAGTCACGTATTTAGTTTCTTCATAATTATCAAAAGGTTTTCCGCATTTTTTGACAAGGAGTGTGGCCGAAGATAAAAATCGTGGATTAAATTCGTTCATCTCAAAAACTCTTGCTATCACTTTTTAAAAGCCTAGAAGTGATTTTTCTATCTTGTATTTTGCATTACAGTTAGAGTGATGCAAATCTATAGATTGTTTATTTGCTTCTGTATTTTTGTGTTCATTTTCCTTTACAATATGGTCGGAAATTTTTCTCCATGAAGGGGGGGGGAGAGGTTTGTTTTGGTGCCACCATTTTTCCAATATTCACAGAACTCGTAAGCAACACCGCACCGTAAAGAAACTATGCTCATACTGAGGTAGGAGTTGTGAGGCAGAATATATATATATACATATCGCTTGTTTCCAGTCAGTGTATGCCAGTCAGCCTGACAAGAGTAACAATGTTGCCTTGTTGTTCAGTATTATTCTGACACAAATATGTAGAGCGCGCCTCAACAGAGATTTTGAGGAAGTAAATCATCTATTCTAGAAAATAGAAAATAATACCCTTTCAAAATATAATGAATTTATTAAAATAAATAAAACTTAACGAGAATGTAAATATAATAAGTATATAAATATTAGTATCATTAAAATTTATACCAGCTAAAACCGTACAACAATCAAGAATAAACCTCATTTATATATCCATGGTTACGTAAAGTCATTTTTTAATTTATTTTGTTGGAAAAAGAACAAAAATATGAAACTGAAAAACGTTTGGAAACTTTGTAAGTATTTGTTAACTTAATATACGAAATGTAAACTTACAACAAAATACATTCCTATCCTACCGCCTGTGTATCAAGTACGAATACCCATGGTGGAAGTAAGGTTAGGTTACCTGTGATTGCCGACACTTACAATTGCTAGGGACAGCCTAACTAGAGCCTTATGTAGGCCCATGTTTCGAGTAAATCTTTGGATGCTCCCACCTTATTACGGGAAATGTAGATGGAGTTTTATCCAATAAAACTAAATAACGCAGTTTGGTATTTTGTTTTGGTATATAAAATAACGTTGAAAACTGTTTGCCCTAGTTTTAGTTGAGCAATTGAAGGCATGTAAGTTATTTATCATCCATTAGCGAAAGCTTTTGTATCGATGTACTTGGGCTATGTCCCTTCCATATAAAACCATGCCTCCCTTCCTCACAATTGCCTCTTACCTCCCAACATTTCTTTCCCCATTTACTACTCTTATATTCCTTACTGTATACATTCCTTTTCACTGCTTTGTTCCCTTTCATTAATTCCAGGTAATGCAAGTATGTAAAAGTATGTCTAAAAGTATGGTAAGAGTTTAACTTAAGCCATAACGTATTTATATCCAAGATAAATCTTTTCCTTTTTAACTACTTTGTTCCCTTTCATTGATACCACACAATGCAAGTCTAGCCTAAAAGTATGTAAAAGTTTGTCTAAAAGTATGGTAAAAGTTTAACTTAAGCCATAACGTATTTATATCCAAGATAAATCTTTTCCTTTTTAACTACTTTGTTCCCTTTCATTGATACCACACAATGCAAGTCTAGCCTAAAAGTTTGGTAAAAGTTTAACTTAAGCCATAACGTATTTATATCCAAGATAAAACTTTTCCTTTTTAACTACTTTGTTCCCTTTCATTGATACCACACAATGCAAGTCTAGCCTAAAAGTATGTAAAAGATGTGTAAAGAAATATTCCAAACATTTAGTTTAGGTTTTAATCCTAAAGTAAGAGGTTTCACATATAATGCTCATGGAAACATAGATCCTAATTAGATGGCTTGGAATTTTTCTTAGAATATTTAAAAGTATGTTATATTTTACTTTAAATTAGTAAAGTGTGTTGTGAATTTTTTCTTCTATTTCTTGGTTTTCTGCATTGGGCTCATGATTCATTTCCTATACTGTACCATCGTTTTTCACTTCCCTACAATTGACGCTTCATTGTCTCTTACCACTCACAACTTCTTCCACCAGCATTTACAACTTTATAGTTTTGTTTAAGAAATAATCCAGTTTTAAATTATTTCCATAAAGCATTTATCATTTCCCTTTCACCAAATATGCTTCTCACTACGTACTTCTCGACAAATATTCCTTATACTGGTCTCTTTATACACGTTTCTAAAAATACGCATTTTGCCTCATATTCTGGAAAGAGTGTCTCTGCCCCATCACATTTCCTTAGTATGAAATAGTCTTTCTCTGTATGTATTTCCCATTTCTTAATTATCTCCACTCTTTTTTCAACCCCCTTAATGTTTCTTTCTCTTTCCTCAATTTCCCGCTTTCTCTCCAATTCTTACTTTGTACACCTGTCTTTGAATTTCCTTCTAATGTTTTTCTCTGCCACCCTCTCTCTCTCTCTCTCTCTCTCTCCCTCTCTTGCTCCCTCCCTCTCTCTCTCTCTCTCTCTCTCTCTCTTTCACTCGAATATCGAGGTTTAATTTTAACTTCATCGTTAGGTTGAAAATGGCTCTCTTAAAAGCGAAATATTTGTGCAATATTGTCTGCTGTGCTATGTTTGTAGTGAAACACCAGAATATAATTTAACAACACTTCCAATTCAATAAAAATAAAATAAACAAAGTGGAAATTTTTTTGTAAATAATGAAATGTGCACAGGAAGACAAATATTTAGTTTGATTAGTTGGAATACGGGAAGAGCATGTGGAGCTCTGCGTCAGGAAGTGAAACCAGGACATTGTTGTGTGGACTTTATCATTGCATTGAAGGGATACAAGGGCTGGAGATGGCCAGATGATTAACCTTAACTTTATCGTATAGACAGAGAGGACAGGTGGAGGGATCTGGTGCTAGTTGGAAGCCATTCTGAGACATAACAAATAGCTGGACCCTCGCCTTTAAAGAGGTAAACCTTCTGGCTAGGTGGATGAAGGTTGTATAGAATCCAGTTCCGCTGGTCTCTGCCGCGGTAGATCCGTCCTTGTAAATGTGGGTCCATTCGACTTCAGGGTAGTTGTTAGCCAGTATTTCTAATGTAGTTGACGTCAAGAGACAGTGCAGTGTTCTGCCAGGCCGAATCGAGTTCACAGGAATATTTGGGGTCTCCCGAGGGATATGAGGGCATCGAAAGTGCTGTCGCTCACTCTGATTGGTATGAGACTTCTCCTGCAGAACGAGAGCTTTCGGTTGTGACTTATTTTGAGTTTCAAGCCGATCATTGGCAGAGCGATACGTTCTCCCGAGGTTTCCGACCCAGCATGAACTTTCAAAAAATTTCCGTAATAGCTAAATTATAATGTAAATATAAAACTTACACAAATATTTATATCACTGTACCCAATAATAAACGTACAACAATAAGGCATACACTACATTTACATTAACATGGTTTACTGAAGACATATTGAGTCATATTGTGTTAGACTAAAAGCGAAAATAAGAAGCATGAAATCATTTGGAGTCTTATTAAGTTTTAATCAAATTAATTATCAGTATTTTAGTTATAACAATATACATCCCAGACACCTAGACAGTATATGACGGCAATCAGAAATAAACCATTGGGAAAGTCAGGTTAGGCCTAAAAACTAATAGGTATACTTGATGTCGACATTTACTCGCCCGAAGGTCCGCATATCTACTTTATGTAGGCCTAAGCTTTGGTTAAACGGTACGTTTCCAAGGTTTCTAACTTCTTGTTGGAAATGTGGATATTGTTCATATTATTATACATAAAACAAGATCTCAACATTAAATTATTACAACTAAATAAGTGCCATAGCAAATTAGTTTAGAATTAGTTGATGTGTATATTTTTACCATTGGCCAAAGTATTTCAATCAGTTCACTTTATCTAGTCACTTTCTTATATTTACAAATGGTAATTGTGGAGGGAGGTATTCATATCCGTTTAGTAGTTAGTATTTTTCTTGGTAATTTCAGCTTTAATTTCCCTAATGCGCACCATCCTGAATCTTAACCACTTTGGTTTCGCAGATTCTCTTATCATTCACTTGAAGGGCGAATATAAAAAGGGTAAATGCAAAAGTAAATGCTTAAATAGGCTGGTTATTCTCTATATTTTGCAAATTTAAAACTGGTAATTTCGTATATTTTTTAATCGTAAAATACATGATTTGAGAGATAATACTCTGTCCTCTATTCTATAGTTCCTCCATTGCTTTATGTTTTATATTCAAACACTCTACTTTTTTATTTAAGACTAACCGAAATTCGGAGGATGTACAATGGACAACGTACATTGGGAATGCGCTACGTTCCTCAAAAGTTTTCGACCCTATAAAATATCAATAATAACTAAATATGTAAACATGAAAGGACAGTAGGTAATTAAATCGTATAACAATTAAACAATTGCTGTATTTACATTACCATGGTTTCCTAAGGACATTTTGAACCATATTTTCTTAGTTTTAAAGAAACAAAATGAAGCTTAAAAACTTTTGGAGACTTTGTAAGTTTCAATCAATTTATTTACCCTAATTTTGCTTATATCACTATATATTCGTGCTTTCTAGACGGTATATCTCTTTTACGATTAAACTCTTTTAAGAGTGACACAACCGATATTGTATAACTAGTAAAACTCTAGATTTAATAAAAGATTTTCTTATCTTGTTCCAGTCACGTGCTGCTTTGGTACAAAGAATATATATATATATATATATATATGTGTGTGTGTGTGTGTGTGTGTGTGTGTGTGTGTGTGTGTGTGTGTATGTATGACGTCGACATTTAATCGGGCTGAAAATAGCCTAAGTAGAAGCTATTTTACTTGAAAAGTTTTTGTAGGTAGATATATTAAAAAACCTTTCTTTTGGTTAAATGCTACATTTAGACGTTTCAAACGTATTACCAAAAAGGTACATATT
Organism: Prosapia bicincta; assembly: GCA_036971475.1. Lineage (NCBI taxonomy): Eukaryota > Metazoa > Arthropoda > Insecta > Hemiptera > Cercopidae > Prosapia > Prosapia bicincta. The sequence goes on along the minus strand of JBAIZL010000003.1, from coordinate 49,085,901 downwards.
GTTCTTCTTAGCAGAAAAAATAACTTATCACATAAATATCTAATACAACTATATAAATGTCCCATCAGTGTACTCTAGAATTAGTTTATTTATTAGTCGTGTATTTATTTCTATTAGCTAAAGTATATGAATGTATTCATTATATTTGATTTACAAATGGCGACGTATATTTAGGCTCATGTATATTATTGTTAATGTTAAATCACTGTTAGTGAAACCCATTATTCTCTCCCCCCCCTTTCTCTCTCTCATATATATAGGCTAACCCCTCTCTCTCATACACATTGGCCAGTGGTTACAAACAAATTGTTTGCAAGGACCCAATGAGCCCCAATGTTTTCCCTCCCCCCAAATTCAATAAATGCTTAAATAGGCTGCTTATTCTCTATATAAGGCTAGTTTAAAACTGGTGAACGTTGGAGAAAGAAATTGTTATTAATTTTGTTTATTTTTTAGTCCTAAAATACATGATTTCAGAGATAGTACTCGACCCCTCATTATATGGTTCCTTCATTGCTTTATGTCTTATATACAAACACTATACTTTTGGATTTATAAGCTGCCCGAAATTCGGAGGATTTAAAATGGATCTTCTGTATGATAGGAGTAATTCTTTTAAAATTACCTCATATCAGTTATATTTAATTTTTACAGTTATATTTCAATATAATTTCGTTTGATATCTTGATACTTCGTAATGCCTAGTTAATAAAAATAATAATAATTTGTGTCAATGTGAGTGTTAAGAATTGCACACTGATATTGTATAACTAGTAAAACTCTAGCTTTAATAAAAGAATTTCTTGTCTTGTTCCAGTCACGTGCTGCTTTGGTGCAAAGAAGAGGAAGGAAAGGGGAGGTAATTATTATTAGGTTGTTTTAACTTTACCTAGAAATAAAGTAATTTAGTAGTTTTATTAAAATCCACTAATTTAATTAAATAGTTTTATGTCCTGTTCCAAACTCATATATATGTTCAGTTTCCAATATTTGCTGGGTTTAAGCTAAATATTGGGATCCTCATCCCATGTTTTGAATGTAAGTGTAATGTTCTTTTGAATATATTCAAATATTATAGCATCATATTACGGCTGCCAGATTTAGAATTTTCATTTTGTTGTTCTTGTAAGTCTCCGTCTTTAATTCTATTACTACCATATTATATTTCTAAGAAAAAATAAAAGAAGTTTAATAAAACTATAGATCCAAAGTATTAAAGTTACTGTATAAATAATATATTAATTAAAATATTAGTTTTAAACCATTAGCACACTCGTGTACCTTAAATAAGAAGCCTTCCCCAAGGTTTAAACTTGCGCCCCTTGTCACAGTGCTAACACTACAAGAAACCGACACTGTGGCCGTTTGTTGTATTCATTTGCGTCGAGAGTTTCTTTATGATAAGTGTAAATAACTGGACATTTAAAATGAGTAGAAACGAACTATCAGAACGTTCCCTTCAAGTTCTGTATGTTTTTCATTAATTTAAACAACAGTTTATAAACTTCCGAACTTTAAATTTAGTAACTGAGACAGAACGTTTTCGATCGCTATGTGCCGATATTCATCCGTGTCTTCTGCATGGAGATGTTGGGTCAAGCGGTGGCGGTTTCAAAGGTATTTTTTCGATAGTATCAAAGAGTGTGTTTGATTTGTATTGTGTTTGTTCGCTTAATATGTTTGTACTTTGTGTTTTTGTGTGTCTGTTCGGGTAGTCCGGATAGTCGTAAACTATTGTTGAAGTGATTAATAAGATTCACCAAACGTAATGGACTACAAAATTCAATTTTAATTTATATTATTAAATTTATTTTAAGAGTCAAATACCAGCTTATAATATTCGAATTGTATGTTTGTCTGTATATAATTCTACGCTCTACGAACATGACTTTAAAAAACTATGAAAAATAAAAACATTAGCTATGATGTAGAATAAAATTATATTTTTTAAATTCATCAACATAGTACCTAATAATTATATATATCACAATATGCATGTCTGCAGGCTTTAATTTTACCTGACAGTTTATTATCGTATTTATATTGTTTATAAATATCGTATTATTTGACAAGATTTATTCAAATTTCTACCTTTACAGTAGTTTTCGATGAGGACATGGTTAGCTATTTGTCAAGCGCATACCCGAGAATAAAGTTTGTTCCTATTCTCGAGGTGATTCCTGAAGATTATGAAGAAGAGAAAGCGGAAATAGTTTATAAAAAAGCTACAATATTTTCTACAAGTTATTCCGCACTATTTCCGCTAAAGATTGAAGTCCTTGCGTTCTACAGGACTCAGTCGTTTTGTAAGTTACTTTTATTTGTTCCTTACATTAGGAAAAATGTTTGTAAAATATTTGAACTGTGAGAGATTGTAGCAAACTGTCGCTGTCTATCAAAGGGCAGTCAGTTGAAGAACCTTCGGCAAAAAAGGGTTACTGCACGCAAATGGTATACCATAAATAATAATATGCTTCGAAATACTACATAGTAAGGAAAGTGCACTCTATCACTGGAGAGGGGAGTTACGTTCGGCATCGAGAGACCCTGCGATTTATGGAGAAAACTCTCTACAAATGCATAAAAAGCACGTCCAACTAACACATAAAATAACACAAAAAATAGCTATGTATAAATTAGATTCCCTTAGAGTCAAATATCCTGTAGTAGCCTACATCCTAAGTAAACTTCATTACTCATGTAAGCTTTTCTATACAACTTCCAATAGACATAGACATTGCAATTAAATATTCCATGCAATAGACATTGCATAGGAAAGGTTAATGTAAATAATTTTATATTTATTTACAGACCTAAATATCCATTTATCTATTTAATTACCATCTATGTTTCTGAATATCTACCTAATCTTATGTTTACAAATTAGATTGTATTTTTTCAGAAGCGACATTTCGGCTTCATGGTTTGGAACGACATCTGGTGGAGGTGAGCAAATATTTAACTACCACTACTATATTTAAGCTTAAAACTAAATAAGTTTAGGAACCCAGCAAGCTCTCTCAGTTTGTATGGGAGCACACCAAGCCGGAGACTCTATATCTTGCCGTATACGTTTATAGACTAGCCTTGAGTCTTATTGCCTTTAGTAGCTCCTGTTTAGGATATACTCTTGCGACTTATCTGTGACGAAATTACAACATGTAGGATATTGCCGGATGCAACGAAAAAGATATAATCTTAGCACAGTAGTAATCACAAGATTTTACTGTAATCAATAGATTCTGATACATCTATTTATCTATATATATATATATATATATATATATATATATATATGTATATATATATATATATATATATATATATATATATATATATATATATAAATTGATAGATAGATAAATAGATATATCAGAATCACAATATTAAGTGGCGAAATAGAAATCGAATATCCTTGCTATTTGTCATTTCCTTCCTATACAGTATCTGATGATGGACTATAATTTTTGTTTGATGACTATTTATATGATTTCTTTTATTTAGTTTCTAATTTATGAAGCTGATGGTGGTCTATAACGTATCATTCTATCCATCTCTTGCAATGCTTCATTATTGCAAGGAACCTTTCTCTTATAATTGCATATACATCCTATGTATTGAATTTCTAGCTATGGGATTGTTACCTCAATGCCTAAGTGCTGGATTTCAAGCACGTAGTCATTTAGATTAAACGTGTCCAAGACATCAACTTTTACAAATTTAATTAATAAATAAATATTTGAAAAAACTGTATTAAAATCAATTGCCATCCACTAAGGGTTGAAAAAATTATTTCATTGGTTGAATAAAAAAGTATTTTTTATAAAAAGACAGTCTTCATCATGGGCGAGTATCTCTGATGAATTCATCTAAACTAATTAGTTCAGTGAATAGTCTAAGCTATAACTAATCTGTCTGCACTGGTGTAAATATAGTGTTAGTAAATTGTTATAATTTTAACCTCATTCTTGAAGTTTACATGTTATATTAGCTATTATCATTGAGGATGACTTTGCGTTCTTAACTCACTGAATAATTAACTATTGACTGTGTGTGGGTGTTCGTTAGTACAGGATCGTCTTATCCGAACTTTCCTTAATCGAAACCCGGGTTAAATAGGCCAAATAGGACTGTTACGTGATTTTCACCCCAACACGGTAAACGTGAGGGGAGATGCGGGAGGTTTTGTTAGAAAATACAACTACTGTGATATTTAACAGTAGAAAATGTTTATGTGGTTTTACTTGAAATAATATAATTTAAGATACTTAGCATTGATCATCCGAAATGGTCCCACCATCATTATGTCGGATAAGCGGGAGTTTTATTGTATTTCGTTATTACGTTCTCTCCCTGTAGCGCTACGCAATTATGGCAACAGCTGATCAGAGCTCAGCGTACTTTAGCTAAACCGGTGTAGATATAGTGTTAGTATATGGTTATAATGTTAACTGTATTCTTGAAGTTTACGTGTTATATTAGCTTTACTCATTGCCGTTGAATTTGCCATCTTAACTCTCTGAAGAATTAACTATTGACTGTGTGTGTTGGTGTTCCTTAATACAGGATCGTCTTATCCGAACTTCCCTTAACATAAACCCGGGTTAATTAGGCCAAATAGGGCTGTTCCGTGATGTTTACGCCAACACGGTACACGTGGGAGGAGATGCGGGCGGTTTTGTTAGAAAATACAACTACTGTGATATTTAACAATAGAACAAGTTTTATGTGGTTTTACTTGAAGTAATGTACTTTAAGATACTTAACATGGTTCCACTAGCATTTGGCATTAACATGAACACATGATGTTAGTGTTATATTTTATATTGTACGCAAGAAGCGTGTTGTAAAGTGTAACGGAGTGAAGATCTTGTTTCTTGGAACATTTTAGAATGACAATCAGGAGCGTAGCCAGGTCGTTGTTTTGGAGGGAGACACACCCGAAGGGTCGGGTGGCGGAACTCCGCTTAGGAAATTTTGAATATCTTTATATCTAGAAATTAAAAATATTGATATATTGGCACCTAAAATTACAGAATTGGGTCATCGGGAGCTGTTTTGCTAAAAACTTGCGCTATTTTATAGGTTAATGTTGTTTGCTAATATTATTAGGTTTGGGGGGGACTTGCTCCCCTGGCTACGCTATTGATTACAATTACTTGTTACAGCTTAATCTCAATGACTAAAAACGGTTTAGATTTTTCATACATTAAAAAAAAAACTTCTATACGAGCATTTAAAACCATTACATGGATGTGCATTAAAAAGTTGTTGATCCGCATTTAAATTTATTTTTAATGCTTAATTTCTATTCACAGAATGCTGAAATGAATGTCTACCCGCTTACATGTTCTTTGTCTCGACCAATCTTCGGAATTACCCCTTTCGACATAACCTTTTCTAAATCTCTTGAAGAACAGGGTCATTTCAGGTGAGCAAAGTACAAAATTATTTAATAAAATAAAACAATACATTAAATTGTATGTTGGTCATTTAAAAATTATTTTGTTTTGATTTCTAAATCAGTATTAAGTATTTCGTAAATGATTTTATGCTAAGTAAAATTTTAGTTTATAACTTAGGTGGGCGGCGAAAGTGAATTTTATCCGTTGTATTCCGTGAATAAATTTGGCTGATGTTTAAATTAATAGTGTTTAATTTTCTTATTTGAAGTAGTAAGTTTCTTTTCTTACTTGAAGTAAGTTCATCGTCCTTCACAAAGTAAAATTTTTGCACTGCACGTTTTAAGTCCCATGTTTCCATAAAGTCACAAAACATTGCCCATTAATGACAATTTGTGGGGATTTCGTCAAGAAGTGTTTATTCTTGAAGTTTAGAGAACGTGTTAGTTTCCACTGAGGGTACAGTCACAGGCAAAACTAATTTCAGTTATTTCAATGATTTATTGAATGTTTTCAGTAATATTAATAATAACAATAAAATCTAATAAATTACCGGCATCCGACAAAGTCTGGAGTCTTGCGCCGAATAAAGAGAAAGGTTTTCTTGAGAAAGCTTTACTTTATCAATACATTTATACACTGAAAATATTACCTAATTACTTCTTCAGGAAATTCTTGCATGGACGTTAGAACGTGTCGGTTAGAGTTTGTTGCCTAAAGGTGTCTTAAGGGAGTAAAGCTAGCTCTAGCCTTGCACATTATTACGTCACATACGCCCTTAACCTCTGGAAATCGTGCACTTCTTATTCACAAAAATTGTCAATGTTTAATATACCTTACATTTATATTAATCTATTTAGACAAAAAGTTAATACTCAAGTATATGAAATTTATTTTTTGGAAATGGTTAAAAGCGGAAATTTGGAATAAATAACATTTACTAGGTGCATGTAGGGGCAAATGCTAATATTCATATTTAAACAAATTTTAAACTTTTGTATAATTTTATTTTTTATACAAATTAAATGTAATATAATTCAAGTTTTTCATAACAAATTTTCCTTATAAACAATATTTTTTGTAAATGAGTTTTGTAAAATGTTTCTTTAAAATCATACTCAGCTGGTTTTAATTGGAATGTATATCGTAAGGAGAATTTTGATAACTTTAACTTCTTCAAAACCTTATAAATGTTGTAAATTGTGAAAAACCTATATTTTTCCGCTTCTTGCGTTTAAATAAGCATTTAATATAAGCATTTAAATAGGAAAAAAATATATATACTTGTAGCAGATATTCAAACCTAAGCGCAAAATGTTGTCTAATTTTTGGCTCAACAAGAATACCTAAAAGATAATCGTTTATGGCAGTGCTTCGCCACAAAATGTTTTCAAGGACCCCTACATAGATCGCTACATTGACAAGGACCCCTTAAATTCTTAGACAAATTGTAGATTACACGCAAAAGTTGACGCAATCACAAGTTTATTACAAGTACATTCAAGAAGTGCTTTATATTTATTTTTAGATACATAATATAAAACTGTCACGTGTTACAATTCGTAGATCCAGGCGGAATTTTTTTTAATCCTCTTTATATTATTATTTTTTTAGAACAAGGAGTTAATGAAATAAAAAAAGTAACACAAGTTTGTTTTTTCGCGATAAACATAGAAAAAATATAATAAATATAATAATAATATTAATTATTCAAAATTGTTATAAAATGCAATTACATATTCTCACAACTTAACAACAATTGTAGTGAGATGAGTTGAATCTGTCCTTTGTGTTCATGATTTTGGAGAAATGTTAGGCTCCGTACTTGTCACTTTTACTCTGACGTCATACTGCATATCAAGCCGGTTCCTATATTTATTTTTCAAGAAGCCTGTTGTTACGGATACAGTCTCAGCGAACGTGTTATATAAAAATACATTTCTATTTCAGTGACATCTCTCGAACCCCTAAGACATTGGTCGCGGACCTCAAGGGTTCGGAACCACTGCTTTAGAGGTAAATAGTGCAGAACTTTCCTCAGAAGTAAATATACTTGTGGTCTGGGAATTTTCTAGTGCCGTTTCGTACATCGTTGAAGCCGCTATAGGGTTTCCTACTTCATTGGCGTAGTAAGAAAGAAAGGTTCATGGCTATTTCAAAGTAGAACAATCCGGATATGGCTTTAAAACTTTTAAAGTCTTAACTTTACTGGATATTCTTATTCTGCTTGCATTTTACAAACCTAAGCAGTTTTATTAAACATTCAACGAATATAAAAACGTAATAAATAGTCCTATTGGTTGCGACTGCATATGTACGTATATGCAACGAGATAAATCTAAGCCAGGCGTAGTCCTCAGACTGAGTATGTGTCGCGGTAACGCAGCCAGTAACCCACTCTGGTAGCTAACTTATGCATCTATGGCGAGATGTTTCTAATTGAGCTTCATTTTAAGTTATTCTAACGCTTTAAGTTAGTCACAGTTTGAGAAAATGTTATCACAAATCCTCAGAGTAAATATTATATACTCGTTTCACAAAGTACAAAGAAATATTAAATATACAAGGCTTCTGTAGAAGTCCGATCAAACTCCAATTTCTGTTACAGCGGTTGTCTCGTGGATATAAGACAAAAGTAATATTTGAGCGAGTGATTAATAAATAGCTAAACATGAACTCATAATTATTGTGGTACGCGTCTCGATGTTTCGGGTTATTCTCATTATCAGTGAATACACTGCACAATGCTTGACGTTTTAGTAACGCGCGCGCGCGCACACACACACACACGCACGAACATACACAAACACAAACACGCGCGTTTGTTCATGTGCGTTTAAGCGTTTAATTTCACGAGATCGCAATGCAATGGTAGATGAGAGGTGAAGTGATGAAGTATGATATAATGTTCCAAATTAATTTTATAAGTTGTCTGGCAATACGAGATTAGACGGCGCTAAATATGCAATTTTGGTGCAGGGATGTTTAAAGCCCGTGGTTTACTTGTGATTACCCATAAAATAGACAACTGGCTACGCTTGAAACGAGTCTTTTATTAATTTATAAAACAACCTTGCTTGAATATGGTTTCTTAGTGTGTGTTTTTATGTCCGTAAGGTTAGTTTACTTGTGCATTTACACATTTACCTTCCCCAACGTCGATATGCTACGGTCGAAAAAAGAGTTTAATTGGTGGCATTGAACAAACGAACGTAAAAGACTTTTACAAATATTTACAATAACCTGAAACAATCGACCTTGAGGTAATATGTAGCTGGAGTGGGGGGACAAGAGCAGGGATAAACGGATGCAAAAATCAGGATGTACGAGCCTTAGAGATAGGCGTATCTGTAATAAGGCCATGGTACAAGTTTGCTTGGGTGTAACTGGATATCCGTTATAGCAAATGTGTTATAATAAAACTACACATTTAGTAATAAACAAAGGAATATCCTGGTGTATGGGAATGGATGAAAGATTACTTAGGCGTATTTATCTACCCAACTTACTCGATACGCGTGATTATCTCTGTAACTGTTTTACATTCTTTGCTTTGTACAAGTATTAACTCCTTACTATTTGCATTGTAACTATCTTACATTACAAATCCTATTTTTACGTCTTAGATCTGATCGCGTTTTTTATAAATTTCAATCCGATTTTATGTTGTACTTTCAGTTGTAATCTTTGGTTACGTATGTAAAGCTTAAACTATATTCATGTCTATTGATATGTTACAAATAACATATAACTACGTGAGTTATAAGTTAGAGTTTGTAGTAGTATCACTCACTGATGATGATGTCTTGGTCATTGAAACGCGTATGAGAAATAAAGATTAATTTGGGAGTTTTGTGTATTTTCTATTTATATTTAACATAACCTTACAAGCTAAGCTCAAAGAATATTTATTTTGATATGTTACATATTAGGTTTTTCAATACTGAATTTTGCTCGATATTATACGGAAACGCAGTCTGTTAGTGATTCAATGAACTACTAAAAACAAAACTTAAATTTATAATTGTTGCTTAGAAACGGACTTTTTGAAGAACATATTATTAGGATTTTGTTCACACTCGTTGTCTTCCTGTAACTGGCGGACATGTACGGAAGAAGTGGAATTTTCCACATTTTTCCGCACTATAAAGCTCAGTCTTTTTGTAAAATTATTTTGCTTCATTTATAACGAAAACCGTACTTTTTGTAATTATTGCCACAATTATCCAAGAGCGTTCCTGTTTCGATTCCAGACACGTATAAATGTTTTTTTAACCGCATAAAAATGTTATACTTTTTCGACTTGTAACTAAAGCTTAGTGTTCTACAATACGGCTCATGGTTTAGAAATTGTATTTATAGCGAAACTTTTTTTTGTTCTAAAATTCAACAATTGGCCATTATCATTGCTTCCCTTATAACCATTTATTCTTACATTTTTCTGTATTAACTGTATTATAGTAGTATTATATACTGCCAAACCCAATTTTACCAAATTTTGATTTCTTCTTTAAATATAGGCACTGCAGTTGTCAAGAGATAAAAATTGAATTATTTCAAGTAATTTCTTAAATATTCCAGCTAATAACAATGACTGCCCGTCGCCAGCATGAGGTCATCAATTACACTAATTTAAAATCAATTAATTGAAAAAAAATAGTAGTGATTTAAAATAGTGAAACCAAAATGTAAAATTGTTGCTTAGAAACGGACATTTACAGTGCAATTTATTAGGTTTTTGTTAACAACCATTGTCCCCCTGTAATGGGCGGATATGTACGGAAGAGGAGCGATATGTATGTCTCTAAGCGTGGCGACTGTGTAAGAATGACTTCGTTAGGTTGAAAACGTTCCAAATTTTTCCGCGCTACATACCTCAATCTTTGTGACTGATTATTGCGTTTATATTTAAAACGAAACTGTACTTTTTGCAGTTATCACCGATGTTTACCACTAAATTATTGCCTCCCTGTTTCGATTCCAGAGAAGTCCACATTTTTTTTCAAGCTACTACATAATGTTTTATTTTTTCGATTTTGGAACAAATAACTTGGATAGTGTCCCACAACACATGGCCCTAGACATTATGCTTATTTTAAAACTTATTTTGAAATAATTTCAACGATTGAGTCAATTTTGTTGCGTCGCTTATAATCATATAATCTTACATTTTTCATGTCTTTTGTGTTTAAAGAGAAAAACTTTCTTAGCTCCTTGTTTTTAAACGAAGTAAAAATTTTTAAATGATTTGAAATTTCTGGGAGTGTAAATTTGTAATGTCTATATGAAACATTCATTAAAGAAAACGTGGGTCGTATTTACTGACCGATTCCTTATACTATTACCTATAGGATAGGAACCACGTTTCCCCATTGAATGTTCATCTGGACATTAAAAACTTACTCTTTACACTCTCACACATTCCAAATTATTTTATACATTTTAGTTCGTTTGAAAATGTGGTACTAAGAGAGTGTTTTCTTCAAATTATCATTCTGTGCATTTTAGTATCGTGGAAGTAGTATATGGAAGTTTGCAATCGTTATCTTGCAATGCAATTCGCCCCAAGCTCGTCAAAGAGTTTGTTATCTAAATGAATATTATTGATTGTGATCCACTGCCGACCCACTTAAAGATATGCATGTGTTTGTACGCTTTAAATCTTAAATGATTTAATAATTATTGTAATGCACATTGAAACGTCCTGAAACACTTAATGGTCGGTGTAAGGATCCTACATGCTAATTTTCTAATATTTCCTGAATTTCCTCTTCTTCTTGCTTTATATTTAACTAACCATAGCTGCGAAATTTTAAAAATATATGGCTAAATTTGAGTGAATGAATAAAAACTATTTTAAAGATTGAAAATTTGAACAAGATATATACAAGGAGTGTGCAAACTAATAGAAGGAATTGGAGAAAACAAAAGCAAAATAACCTCACATTTTAACAAACCTTTTCTTAAGTCTGACAATAAAAATTACTAAATAATTCTAAGCTTCACATATAACAAGGTACACACTATCATGAAGGCCTAAGTCGTGTTACTAACTATATAACTTCTCTCATGCCAGAGACGGTGACATGATGATGAATAATATAAGGTAACTTGTACATTTTACAGAACCTGCCCAAGAACCCGGCAGATAGTGGGGATGGACAATGCAACTTGGGTAACACACGATCTTCCCTCAGGACTCCATGGGATGAGTGGACAAGGCTTTAAGGTATGTTGCTATCTGTCTATTTACTTTTATACAACTTTACACTGCTTCCTTCCTCTATTTATAAACATCTTCAGCGTAAGTGATTTTTAGAATAAATTTTCTTGAGGTTTGAACCAACGCGTTTAACTGTTATTCAATACAAACTATTGCGGCATTTAGATATTAGTTAAACCAAAATACTGCGAATAATTTCAAAACACTACAATAATTAAGATTTATGACACCCCAGAACCCTCCAAATATACGTGTAAAGAGAAGGGTGGCCTCCCTAAGGGCTGAATCCTTGAATGTGCAAGTTTGCTGATTTTCTTTGTATTATGCACAACTGTGACAAACTACTTAGCCCGTAGTTATTGGCGTTATTGTTTTTATAAATCTTGTCTTCAATAGAATTTGGTAATTGTACATAGCAGCAGAATTTTTCTACAAAACTATTACTTGTTTTGTACTTTATTTTATCAAACGATTTTTTAAAAGGGCTTCATATTGTTTGTAAGTTGGAAATAATTGTTTATGTTAAAAGCATTTTTTGTGGAAACCATTATTTTCTCTCTCTTTCATATATATATATATATATATATATATATATATATATATATATATATATATATATAAACGCCGTCCTCAACAAATAAAATTAAGTGTCACTATAGGCAAGTTTGTAAATATTTACAAGTGTTTAGCATTAATATTTTATTTGGAGTAAGGAGTTAATGAAGTAAACACAAGAATCAAATTTAGTCAGTTTCAATTGCGACAAACATAAAAACACTATTGAATAAAAATGTAATAAGAATAATAATAATATTAGTTCAAATTTATGATTATGCATTTGAAAGATATCATAACTTGATAATAATGATTTCAGTGAGATGAGTTGAATCTGTAATTTGAGTTCATGATTTCAAAAATGTTAGGTTCCATACTTGAAACTTCTACTCTGAAATCATACTGCATATCAAGCCGATTCCTATATTTATTTTTCATGAAGTACATAGTTAAGGATGCCTGTTCGAATGGCTAACGTCAAAAACAATTTTAGACAACAATATTATTAACATAGCAAATACAAACTGTTACATATTTAATTGTAACAACAGCATGAAACACCCTAACCACTACTGCAGTTACAATCACTGTAAAACGTTTTCTTTTTGACGTTACCCATTTTAGTGGTTTATGAAATGCTTTATAATCATACATAAATACGCAGTAAGAAAACTTACCCGTTATTGCAAGGTTGCCTGTATAAATAAATAGTTGTACCTGACTCGCAAGTCCAGAGCATTTATTTAACAATAATCTCTGCGAGTGTAAACATGATTAGTAACTAAACTTACGTTCGAGGGGGGTCCATTTGGCTCTGGGGACAGACAAGGCGGGTCTCTAGATCTTACCATCAGCTCCTATCTACTCCCATCTTGAGAAAGGTTACAACCAGCTCTAGGTGCTTGTCTGCGATCTCGTTGAAGTCAAGGCTCGATTGCCCAGAGACCCTTTATCCAGGGAACCCTTTATTTCTGGTTAAAATTTGGAGTATGGGTACTTTGCACCCGACAAAACATCAATTTTTTGTGGTAATGTAGAGGTAATAGCATGCAATGCTGAGGATAAAATAAAGACCACCTCGCTGTAGCGGTGCAACTCGAAAGCCTTTCAGTGGCATGAAAAATGGTTACCACTTGATATTCAATGTGATTTCCGTGTAAATCACTGGAACCCCTTTCGAACTGGACTCTCCCAAGGCAAATCCGTCCTTGTAAACATGGGTACATCCAGTGGCAGGGTAGTTAGTCAGCATTTATAATGCAGATGGCCATCAGTCACTACGTTTTTATGTTGGATGACGCTGGCCAGAACCAGATTCACTGGAATATTAGGAGGGATTTGAGGGGAAGGTAAGGCCTATCCCTTACCCTAATTGATGAGCTGCTCAGGGAGAATCAGGCCTATAGGGGTTTATTTTCAATATTAAGACGGACATTGGCAATGCGCTACATTTTTCAAAAGGTTTCGACCCTACAAAAATTCAGTAGAAACTAAATATATAAATATTAAATGTATAAAATATTTATGTTACAGTAGTTAATTAAATCGTACAACAATAAAAGAAACGCTGAATTTACATTACCATGGTTTCCTAAAGACATTTTGAATAATATTTTTTCAGTTTGAAAACAAAAATATGAAGTTTAAAAACGTTTGGAGACTATGTAAGTACTATTTAAGTTATTTGTCCTAATAGTGCTTATGTCACTATATATAATTCTTCTGTGAGTGTGTATGTCACTGAACTTCTCTTAAACGACTGGACCGATTTTGATGAAATTTTTTGTGTGTGTTCAAGGGGATCTGAGAATGGTTTAGATTTACAATTTTGTCCGCTGGACAATGTTTTTTAAATTAATTTTTAATTTATTAGTAGTTGTTGATTTTGGAATGTTTTACATTGGATCCGACAGACGGCGCTACCATCGCAGTGTCAAATATTAAATATTCAATTTTAATTTTAGTCTGTCCCGACAGTTAGCGCTGCGATCAAATTAAAAAAATGTTTTGTTATCATTGTGTTATTGTAGACCATGTGCTGGATCAAATATTAAATTAAAAGGTACTGAGTGTTTTGAGAAGAGTTTTGAAGTGTGCCTAAAAAACTATACATTTTGCGAATTTAGTGCAGAATCGAAGTGAGTATATTTCTTATAATTTTTTTTATCAAATTTACACGTGCGTTAGTTAATAACTAACCTAACCTACAAATTTATTTGTGTACTATCGGCGTCATTAATTTATGACTGTTTCGAGATTTAAGGGAAAATAAAATAGTACGCAAATAAAATTTAAATAATAATGAAATATTCGATATTTTGAAATCTGTGTCGATAAAAAATCCATCCAAATAAAACTCAGTGTTAATAAAGAGGCAAATATAAAACGTGAATAAATAAATATCCATAAAATTAAAGTATAATTTCATAAACAATACATGGAAATTCTATATAGGTTATCTACATAATTATACTTTTATTTAATCGTTTATTTATTTATTTATTTAATTTTCATCTTTAATAAATCACTCATTTTCGTTATGTATTATTTTACAGTATTTTCCTTATACAGAAAAATGCCACGTCTTCGTGGAAGAGCAAAAAACATTGGTCGGCGTACTCGGAACGCCCAATTAGTCCATGATCGTCGGTTAAATAGATCAATTGAAGAACACTCAACGGATAATGCAAATTTAAGAGATCAAGTTGCATGTTCACGAGCAAATGAGAATTCAGAGCAACGCGTTCAACGTCTTCATGCTAATGCATTGAGACAACGAGAGACACGTCAACGAGCTACCGACGCACATAGAGACCATCACCATCAACAAGTGCAACATAATCGAGCATTGTCACGAGCATCATTTAATCGTCTCGCGTTCGAATATGTTCCTGAAATAGATTATTCGTCACATGCACTAATCACGATAGGCAGTATGGACAAAGAGTGTCAATATTGTCATGCTTTCAAGTATAAAGGTGAATCAACTGGTTTATGTTGCGCATCTGGAAAAATTTCACTGCCATCGCTAAATCCACCACCGGAACCTTTAAAAACACTTTTAGCCAGAACCACATCTCAATCGAAATTGTTTTTGCGAAAAATTCGTAAATTCAATTCATGCTTCCAAATGACATCATTTGGAGCAACAAAAATTGTTCATAATGAAGATGGTCGTAATTTTGAATCTACATTCAAGATTCAAGGTCAGGTGTACCACCAAATTGGTTCATTGCTTCCAATGCCTGATGCCGATCCAAAATTTCTACAAATTTATTTTATGGGCGATGAGGAGCAACAATCACATACACGCTGCCTTTACAACCATATAGAGCGGCTGGAAGAACAAGAAATTGTGGATAATTTGCAAACGTTTTTGCAAAACAATAACCAATTGATACGATTGTTTAAGACTCTTTCTAACAGACTGCAAAACGACAACTACGTCATTGTCATTAAAGCAGACAAAGTGCCCCATGGAGAGCACGCAGGCACATATAATGTTCCAACTATTAATGAAGTTGCAGTCGTTATGACTGGTGACCCATGTGAACGTCGAGATATTCGCATACAACGCAGAGATAATACGATGCAAATAATTCAAGACAATCATCGTTCTTACGATGCTTTGCAGTATCCGTTGATATTTTGGGAAGGAGAAGATGGATATCATATCAAGAAACGCGTTGTTGGCTTTACTCTGTTGAATGGCAAAAACGAGGTTTACCTCATGCTCATATTTTAATTTGGTTGGTGGATAAAATACGCGCAGAAGAAATTGACAAAATTATTTCAGCGGAAATTCCAGATCCGAATGTTGATCCAGAATTGTTTAACATTGTTACTACAAATATGATCCATGGTCCATGTGGCACTCTAAACATGATGTCGCCATGTATGGATAATGGAAAATGTACAAAACGTTTTCCAAAACCATGTGAAACTGATACTATCACCAATATGGACGGTTATCCATCTTATCGACGTAGAGACGTAGACAATGGTGGTCAATCATATGAATTGCGTCTGTCAAATGGTGTGAGAGTAGATATTGATAATCGCTGGGTAGTTCCATATTCGCCATTGCTGTGCAAAACCTACAAAGCGCACATAAACGTTGAACTATGCAGTTCGGTGAAGTCTATCAAATACATTTGTAAGTATGTTCACAAGGGTAGTGATAAAGCTATATTTGCTGTTCAAAATGTAAACGACAATGACGAAATAACACGTTATCAAATGGGCCGATACATAAGTAGCAACGAAGCTATTTGGCGCATTTTTACATTCCCTATACATGAAAGGGATCCTGCTGTTATACATTTGGCTGTGCATCTTGAAAACGGACAGCGTGTTTACTTTGCAGAAGAAACTGCACTACAACAGGCTTTGACGGCTCCAAAAACAACTCTTACTGAATTTTTTAAACTTTGTAGTCGACAAGATGCTGTTGGTCAATTCGCAAGGACGTTGATGTACACTGATGTCCCTAAATTTTTTACATGGAATAAACAATCAAAGAATTGGGAACCGCGGAAACGAGGCATTCCAGTCCCAGGATTCGCTGATATATTTATGACAAATACTTTAGGTCGATTATATACAGTTCATCCTAAGCAACGCGAATGTTTTTTTTTGCGTTTATTACTGGTTAACGTCCCTGGACCGACGTGCTTCCAATATTTTCGAAAAGTCGATGGTACTTCATACGACTCTTTCTTCGATGCGTGTCGTGAGTTACATTTATTGGAGGATGGTAACCATTGGGATCTCACACTTGCAGATGCAGCACTGAGCTCATCTCCACAACAAATTCGTCAATTATTTTCAATAATATTGACAACGTGTTTTCCGTCTGATGCATCTGCTCTGTGGAACAAATATAAAGACTCAATGAGTGAGGATATTTTGCATCGGACTAGAATTACTAATCAAAATCTTAATATTGAATTCTCCGCCGAAATATACAACGAGTCATTAATAATGATTGAGGATATTTGTATTCTTATTTCAAACATGCCGCTCATCCATTTTGGAATGCCAGCGCCGAATCGCCCAGCAGTAGACATCATCAACAACGATGTTCAACGTGAACACCAGTTCGATAAGACTTCTTTGGCTACTTTTGTTGCGGAAAATGAACAAATGCTTACTGCTGAACAACGAAATGTATATGATCAAATTAACGTTTCAATTGCAGCACAACAAGGTGGATTCTTTTTTTTAGACGCTCCAGGTGGCACTGGTAAAACATTTCTTATCGCACTGATACTTGCGCGGATTCGATCTCAAAATCATATTGCATTGGCCATTGCTTCATCAGGCATTGCAGCAACGTTACTTGATGGTGGACGGACTGCGCATTCAGCACTTAAATTACCTTTGAACGTTCATACAAATCCCGAAGCAATGTGTAACATAAAGAAGCATTCGGGCATGGCTGAAGTTTTGAGAAAATGTAAAATTATTATCTGGGATGAATGTACAATGGCCCACAAGCATTCGCTTGAAGCTCTCGACAGGTCCCTGAAAGATATCAAAAATAATGCTCGGCTTTTCGGTGGTGCTCTACTGCTGCTGTCTGGTGATTTCAGACAAACATTACCAGTCATTCCACGCGCGACATATGCAGACAAAATAAACGCATGTTTGAAAGAATCTTATCTATGGCCAAGTGTCACTAAATTATGCCTTACTATTAATATGCGCGTTCGACTTCAAAATGATCCATTAGCGTCAGGATTCTCTGAACAATTGTTAGACATTGGCAACGGTAAAATTCAATTGTATCAAGATACACAATATATTCGACTTCCAGAGAATTTTTGCAACATGGTGGCTACCAAAGATGAGTTAATAACAAGTATCTTTCCAGATTTAAGACATAATTATACTAATCATGAATGGCTGCGAAAGCGAGCTATTTTAGCCGCAAAAAATTTAGATGTTGACACCATCAATTTTAAAATACAACAGTCATTGCCTGGTGATGTAATTACATTTAAATCGATTGACACTGTTGTTAATCCTGACGAAGTTGTCAACTATCCTGTAGAGTTTCTAAATTCACTAGATTTACCTGGAATGCCACCACATAATTTGCGACTGAAAATTGGCTCACCTATAATTTTGCTTCGAAATTTAAATGCCCCAAAATTGTGTAATGGCACGCGATTAGTTGTAAAAAAAATCATGGGCAACATTCTTGAAGCCAATATTTTGAGTGGAAAATTTCAAGGTGAAGCTGTACTTTTACCACGGATCCCAATGATTCCTTCAGATTCGCCTATGCCATTCAAACGTTTACAATTTCCAATCCGCTTGGCATATGCTATGACTATAAATAAGTCACAAGGCCAAACAATGACAATTTGTGGCTTGGATTTATAAAACCCATGTTTTTCTCACGGCCAATTATATGTTGCGTGTTCCAGAGTTGGAAAACCATCGAATTTATTTATTTATACAACTCAGGGTTTAACCAAAAATATTGTACATCCAATGGCATTACGATAAATTAAGTTTTTGTAAATAATAAAATATATTTTTTAAATAAAAAAGTTTGAGTATAAGCTTTTTTACCTTTAATTAAAACAAGTTTAAGATTTCATTACACATACTCACACGCTATCGATTAGTCTAATTGTAATAAATTTACATGTAATGACGTTAGATATTGTCATAACATTTGAATAATAATTTTCATCAAAATGGTCCAGAATGTTTTACCTTATTAAAAAAAGTTTGAAATTTTCAAATTAAAGACGTGTAAACTTTCTATCTATCTTTTCTATCTTATCTTATCCTAAGACATTTCATTCAAAATGTTTGTTGCCAAGCAACACTCAACAATTAAAAATTATTTTCCAACACATTTCAAACAATATACAAAAAACATTTTACATCCGAATGGACTTCAATAAGTAGTATTCAATCAAGAGATTTTATTGCCACGCTTTTCTCGATGGACTACTATAAGTTCAGATATTATTATGTTAATAAAATACTGATTTAAGTTTAGTTAATGTTAACATAACATTAATTGACTTTTAGGCGATACGAAGTTCGGCGGGTCAGCTAGTGTCACTATATATTCGTGGCCTCTAGACGGTATAGTTAGTCAATTACGAATAAACCACTGTTAGAGTCGAATTAGACTTCAGATATACATAGGGCGTAGGATAGTCTAGCTAGAACATTTTGTACTTAAATATTAATGCAGTTAAATTGTATCTAGGTAAATATAGTGAAAATCTTTGCCCTCTGTTAAATGCTAAATTTCGAGGTTTCCAACTTATTCCCGAAAATGTAGATATTCTTCTTTTTATCAAGACTAAGTAACTTATCGCATTGCTAAACAACTATTAAAACTATATAAATGTCCCATCAGTGTATTCTGGAATTAGTTTGTTTATTGCTCGTGTATTTATTTCTATTAGCCTAAGTATATGCATCCTTTCACTATATTTTATTTACAAATGGAGACGTATATTTATGTATATTAATTGTTTATGGTAAGACCACTGTTAGTGAAACCCATTATTCTCTCTCTCTCTCTCTCTTCCTCCCTCCTACATAGACACATATATGTACACGAAGGTAATAGGTCATCTGGAATGTAAAGAACGGTTTGCTAAAACTGAATAAATACAAAAGATATACCTAGGAAACCTTATTTTCAGCTTTACCTTAAAATTACTTTTCTATAAAGTAAACGTAGGCGTGTAGGCCAGTGGTTACCAACAAATTGTTTTCAAGGGACCATCGGTCGCTACATTGACAAGGGCCCCTCAAATTCTTAAACTTAAATTCTAGACCACACAAATAATAATTTGAGTTATATTAGCTATTAATAAGTCAATTATGGTTAGCCTAGAAGGAAGGTTCTGACCTCATCCTTAACATCAAAATACTTTTCAGTACCACCTCGAAACAGCCACCTTACTTAGGTATGGATAAGAAGCGGAGCATTCTTACTGCCCAATAACAAAGAAAACAATCTAGACGGCAAAGCTTTAATGTAGTTAATACGTTGAACTACCTCAATGAGAGTTTTATGCAACACTTCAGGCAGTCTCTTGGATACCAAAGCTTCTCGATGAATGCAACGGTCGGATACGGCCGCAGTGAATGTGTTAAATATAAATATTATAGTATCAGTGACATCTCACTGACCCCTAAGACATTGCCCGCGGACCTTTAGGGGTTAGTTCCAGTTGGGAGCCACTGGAGAAGGCACTCGTATCGTGCTTCCACTTTCTCGATTCCGATGTTACACTCCTTAGCTGGCAACGAACGAATCCTCGTATTTGGTTTCTTCATATTTATCAAAAGGTTTTCCACACTTTTTGGCAAATAGTGTGGCCGAAGATAAAAATCATGGATCAAACCTGTTCATTTCAAAAACTGTTGCTATCACTTTTTAAAAGCCTAGAAATGATTTTTCTATCTTGTATTTTGCATTACAGTTAGAGTGATGCAAGTCTATAGATTGGACGTTTTCTTCTGTCTTTTTTTTTTTGTTCATTTTCCTTTACAATATGGTCGAGAAATGTTTCTGCATAAGGGGTGGGTTTGTTGTTGATACACAATAATCCAATATTCACAAAACTCGTAAGCAACACCACACCGTTAAGAAACTATGCTCATACTAAGGTAGGAGCTGTGAGGCAGTATGTATATATATATATATATATATATATATATATATATATATATATATATATATATGTATCAGTTAGTACAGAAGTGATTTTGTATCTTGTATTTTGCATTACAGTTATAGTGATGCTAGTCTATAGATTGGTTTTTTGCTTCTTTCTTTTCTTGTTCGTTTCCCTTTACAATATGGTCGAGAAATAAGGGTGAGGTTTGTTGTTGGTGCCACCACTGGTAAGCAACACCACACCGTAAAGAAACTATGCTTATACTGAGGTAACAGTTGTGACGCAGAATATATAAATATATATATATTTATATAGAGAGAGAAATAGAGAGAGAGAGGAAGTAAATCATCTATTCGATTAGAAAATAATATCTTTTTAAAATTGAAAATAATTATAAAAATACAATATTATAAAATAAATGTTTACATGTAAATATTATTAATATTATTAAATAACACCGTACAACAATCAGGAATAAATCTCATTTATATAGCCATGGTTACGTAAGGCTATTTTTCATTTTATTTTGTTGGAAAAAGATCAAAAAATATGAAACTTAAAAACGTTTGGAAACTTTGTGAGTATTTGTTAACCTAATTAAGGAAATGTTAACTTACAACAAAATACATTCCTATCCTTCCGCCTTTGTGTATCTAGTACGAATACCCATGGTGGAAGTAAGGTTAGGTTATCTGTGATTGCCGACACTTACAATTGCTAAAGACAGCCTAACTAGAGCCTTATGTAGGCCTATGTTTCAAGTAAATCTTTGGATGTTCCTACCTTATTACCGGAAATGTACATAGTGTTTTAGCCAATAAAACTAAATAACGCATTTTGTTTCAGTTTTTAAATTAAGGTTGACAACTGTTTTGCTCTAGTTTTAGTTTAGTAATTGGAGGAATATAAGCTATTTATCATCCATTAGCCAAAGCCTTTGTATCGATGCACTTGGGCTATGCCCCTTTCCATGTAGAACCGCGTTTCCTTCCCTCACAATTGCCTCCTACTTCACAACAATTGAAGACATATAAGCTATTTATCTTCTATTAGCAAAAGCCTTTGTATCGAAGCACTTGGGCTATTTCACCTTGTGTCCCTTTTATCCATTTTTTAATTAATCCAGTTTTCAATTATTTTCAAGCATTTATCATTTTCCTTTCTCCAAGTATTCTTCTCACTACATACTCTCGACAAATATTTATTTCTTGTAGGTCTCTTTATACACGTTTCTACAAATACTTATTTTGTTTCATATTCTGGAAAGAGTATCTCTGGAAAACAAAAACACATTTCATTACTATGAAACAGTATTTGTCTGTGTTTCCAGTTTCTTCCTATTCTTCTTTCCTCTTTTTCCACACCTTACTGTTTTTTCTCTCTCCTCATTCCCTCGCCTTCTCTCCTCCTTTTTACTCTGTATTTTCGTCTCTTTCCCTTCAATGCTTATTTCTGCTATCCTATGTTTCTCTCTCCCTCTCACTCTCTCTCTCTATCTCACAAAATAATATCCGTGTTTTGTTTATCTCCATCAATAAGACGAAGTAGGCTCTCTTAAAAGCGAAATATTTGTGCCATATTGTCTGATGTGCGATGTTTGTAGTATAACAGCAAAATATAATTTAACAAGACTTCCAATTTAATAAAAATAAAATAAACGAAGTGGAAATTTTGTTGTAAATAAATAAATGCGCATACACTACATTTACATTACCATGGTTTACTGAAGACATATTGAGTCATATTTTGTTAGACTAAAAGCCAAAATAAGAAGCATAAAATCATTTGGAGTCTTAGTAAGTTTTAAGCAAATTAATTATCAGTATTTTAGTTATAACAAAATACATCCCAGACACCTAGACGGTATATGACGGCAATCACAAATAAACCATTGGGAAAGTCAGGTTAGGCCTAAAAACTAATAGGTATACTTGATGTCGCATATCTACTTTATGTAGGCCTAAGCTTTGATTAAACGGTACTTTTCCAAGGTTTCTACCTAGTTGATAGAAATGTACATATTGTACATATTATTATACATAAAACAACATCTCAATATTAAATTATTACTACTAAATAAGTGTCACAGTAAATTACTTTAGAATTAGTTGATGTGTATTTTTTTACCATTAGCCAAAGTATTTGAATCGGTTCTCTTTATCTAGTTCACTTTATTATATTTAAAAATGGTAATTGGGGGGGGGGAGGTTATTGATAGTTTAGTAGTTAGTATATTTCTTGCTAATATCAGTTTTAAAGCTTTTTTTTCTGACAGTTCTGATACTTCTATAGGTGTGAGAATAGAGAAACCTAATTACAGATAGAAATCGTAATTTCCCTAATACCCACCCTCCTGAATCTTAATCACTTTGGTTTCGTAGATTTTCTTGTCACTCACTTGAAGGGCGAATATAAAAGAGTATATTCAAAAGTAAATGCTTAAATAGGTTGGTTATTTATTCTCTATATAGTGAAAGTTTAAAACTGGTAATTTTGTTTATTTTTTAGTCCTAAAATACACGATTTCAGAGATAATACTCTGTCCTCCATTCTATGGTTCTTCCATTGCTTTATGTTTTATATTCAAACACTCTACTTTTAGATTTAAGACTATCCGAAATTCAGAGGATGTACAATGGATTTTCTGCATGATAGGATTTATTATTTTAAAAATACCTCATATTGGTTATATTTAATATATACATTTTAGTTGGAGCTCCCGACTGTTTTGAGAGAACCTAAAGCCTATGCATCCATGCAAACGTGGGACCATAAAGTGGCAGAGCGGTTGTCAGTTAGCATTTATAATGAAGATGACCATCAGTCATTGCGGTTATATATTGGATGACGCCGGGTAGAACCAGTATCACTTGAATATGAGGAGCTCCCGAGGGATATGAGGGGAACGTAAGGCCTATGCCTCACTCCAATTGAGGAGCTTCTTCGTTAGAACCAGGTCTGTAGTGGTTTATTTTTGAATATTAAAACGTACATTGGGAATGCGCTACGTTCTTCAAAAGTTTTGACCCTATAAAAATTCAATAATAATTTAATATTAAATAATAATAATAATAATAATAATAATATTAAATATAAAAGGACAAAAATATTTATATTACAGTTATTAATTAAATCGTACAACAATTAAACAAACACTGTATTTACATTACCATGGTTTCCTAAAGACATTTTGAATCATATTTTCTTAGTTTGAAAGCAAGAATATGAAGCTTAAAAACTTTTGGAGACTTTGTAAGTTTCGATCCATTTATTTAACCTAATTTTGCTTATATCACTATATATTCGTGCCCTCTAGACGGTATATCTCGACAATTACGAATAAACCACTGCTACAGTCGAATTAGACATTATATATGTGTGTGTGTGTGTGTGTGTGTGTGTATGTATGTATGTATGACGTCGACATTTAACCGGGCTGAAAATAGCCTAAGTAGAAGCTATTGTACTTGGACAGTTTTTTGTAGGTAAATATAGTAAAAAACCTTTCCTCTGGTTAAATGTTACATTTAGACGTTTCCAACTTATTACCAAACAGGTGAATATTGTTCTTTTTATCAGAAAAAAATAACTAAATACATAAATATCTAATAAAACTATATAAATGTCCCATCAGTGTACTCTAGAATTAGTTTATTTATTGGTCGTGTATTTATTTCTATTCAGTCTAGTATATGGATCTATTCATTATATTTGATTTACAAATGGCGACGTATATTTAGGTCTATGTATATTAATTGTTAATGTTAAAGCACTCTTAGTCGACCCCCCCCCCTTTATTATTCTCTCCCCCCTTTTTCTCTCTCACATCGAAGACCCCCCCCCCAAATTCAATAAATGCTTAAATAGGTTGCTTATTCTCTATATAAGGCTAGTTTAAAACTGGTGAATGTTGGAGAAAGAAATTGTTATTAATTGTTATTATTTTTTAGTTCTAAAATACATTATTTCAGAGTGTGTCTGATTTGTATTGTTTTTGTTCGTTTATTATGTTTGTACTTTGTGTTTTTGTGTGTCTGTTCGGGTAGTCCGGATAGTCGTAAGCTATTGTTGAAGTGATTAATAAGATTCACCAAACGTAATGGACTACAAATTTCAATTTTGATTTATATTATTAAATTTATTTTAAGTGCCAAATACCAGCTTATAAAATTCGACCTGTATGTTTGTCTGTATATAATTCTACGCTCTACGAACATGACTTTAAGAAACTATGCAAAATAAAAACATTAGCTATGACGTAGAGAAAAATTATTTTTTAAAAATTCATCAACATAGGAGCTAATAATTATATATATCACAATATGCATGTCTGCAGGCTTTAATTTTACCTGACAGTTTATTATCGTATTTATATTGTTTATAAATATCATATTATTTGACAAGATTTATTCAAATTTCTATCTTTACAGCAGTTTTCGATGAGGACATGCTTAGCTATTTGTCAAGCGCATACCCGAGAATAAAGTTTGTTCCTATTCTCGAGGTGATTCCTGAAGACGATGAAGAAGAGAAAGCGGAAATAGTTTATAAAAAAGCTGCAATATTTTCTACAAGTGATTCCGCACTATTTCCGCTAAAGATTGAAGTACCTGCGTTCTACAGGACTCAGTCGTTTTGTAAGTTACTTTTATTTGTTCCTTACATTAAGAAAAATGTTTGTAAAATATTTGAACTGTGAGAGATTGTAGCAAACTGTCGCTGTCTATCAAAAGGCAGTCACTTGAAGAACCTTCGGCAAAAAAGGGTTACTGCACGCACCTGGTATACCATAAATAATAATATGCTTCGAAATACTACATAGTGCACTCTATCGCTGGAGAGGAGAGTTACGTTCGGCATCGAGAGACCCTGCGATTTATGGAGAAAACTCTCTACAAATGCATAAAAAGCACGTCCAACTAACACATAAAATAACACAAAAAATAGCTATGTATAAATTAGATTCCCTTAGATTCAAATATCCTGTAGTAGCCTACATCCTAAGTAAACTTCATTACTCATGTAAGCTTTTCTATACAACTTCCAATAGACATTGCATAGGAAAAGTTAATGTAAATGATTTTATTTTTATTTACATACCTAAATATCCATTTATCTATTTAATTACCATCTATGTTTCTGAATATCTACCTAATCTTATCTATTTATCATTTTCACTACGCTAAATGTTTACAAATTATATTGTATTTTTTCAGAAGCGACATTTCGGCTTCATGGTTTGGAACGACATCTGGTAGAGGTGATCAATCATTTTACTACTACTGCTATATATTTGGGCTTTAAACTAAATAAGTTAAGGAACCCAGCAAGCTCTCTCAGCTTGTATGTGAGCACACCAAGCCGGAGACTCTATATCTTGCCTTATTCGTTTATAGACTAACCTTGAGACTTATTGAGTCTAAGCTATAACTAATCTGTCTGCACTGGTGTAAATATAATGTTAGTAAATTGTTATAATTTTAACCGTATTCTTGAAGATTACGTGTTATATTAGCTATACTCACTGGCTTTGCCATCTTAACTCTCTGAAGATTACAAACACGTAGTCATTCAGTTTAAATGCGTCCAAGACATCAACTTTTACAAATTTAATTAATAAATAATTATTTGAAAAAAACTGTATTAACATCAATTTCCATCCATTAGGGGTTGAAAAAAATATATTTCACTGATTGAGTAAAAAAGTATTTTTAATAAAAAGACAGTCTTCATCATGGGCGAGTATCTCTGATGAATTCATCTAAACTCATTAGTTCAGTGAATAGTCTCAGCTATAACTAATCTGTCTGCACTGGTGTAAATATAGTGTTAGTAAATAGTTATAATTTTAACCTCATTCTTGAAGTGTACAAGTTATATTAGCTATACTCACTGACGATGGCTTTGCATTCTTAACTCACTGAAGAATTAACTATTGACTGTGTGTTGGTGTTCGTTAGTACAGGATCGTCTTATCCGAACTTCCCTTAACCGAAACCCGGGTTAAATAGGCCAAATAGAGCTGTTCCGTGATTTTTACGCCAACACGGTACACGTGGGGGGAGAAGCGGGAGGTTTTGTTAGAAAATACATCTACTGTGATATTTAACATTAGAATAGGTTTTATGTGGTTTTACTTGAAGTAATATACTTTAAGATACTTATCATGGCTCATCCGAAATGGTTCCACCCTTATTATGTCGGATAAGCGGGAGTTTTATTGTATTTCGTTATTACGTTCTCTCCCTGTAGCGCTACGCAATGATGGGAACAGCTTATCAGAGCTCAGCGTACTTTTACAGCGCGAGACAATTTGCAACCAGTGTAAGAACTTAAGTGACGTTTGGCATTAACATGAACATGTGATGATAGTGTTATATTTTATATTGTACGCGAGAAGAGTGTTGTAAAGTGTAACGGAGTGAAGATCCTGTTTCTTGGACCATTTTAGGATGACAATCAGGAGCGTAGCCAGGGCGTTGTTTTGGACGGGGCCACAACCCGAAGGGTCGGGTGGCGGTACTCCGCTGAAGAAATTTTGAATATCTTTATATCTAGAAATTAAATATAGTGATATATTGGCACCTAAAATTACAGAATTGTTGGGTCATCGGGAAGCTGTTTTGCTAAAAACTTGCTCTGTTTTATAGGTTAATGCTGTTTGCTAATATTATTAGATATATTGGGCACTTGCTCCCCTGGTTACGCTACTGATGACAATTACTTGTTGCAGCTTAATCACAATGACTAAAAAACGTTTAGCTTTTTGCAAAAAATATATTTCTATAGGAGCAATTAAAACCGTTATATAGATAAGCATTAAAAAGCTGTTGATCCCATTTAAATTTATTTTTAATACTTATTTTCTATTCACAGAATGCTGAAATGAATGTCTACCCGCTTACATGTTCTTTTCTCGACCAATCTTCGAAATTACCCCTTTCGACACAACCTTTTCTAAATCTCTTGAAGAACAGGGTCATTTCAGGTGAGCAAAGTACAAAATTATTTAATAAAATAAAACAATACATTAAACTATATGATGGTCATTTAAAAGTTATTTTGTTTTGATTTCTAAATCAGTATTAATTATTTTGTAAACTATTTTATGCTAAGTAAAATTTTAGTTAATAGCAGAGGAGGGCAGCGAAAGTGAATTTTATCCCTTGTATTTCGTGAATAAATTTGGCTGATGTTTAAATTTATAGTGTTTACTTTTCTTATTTGAAGTAGTAAGTTTCTTTTCAAAGAAAGAATAAGAAGATTTTCAGGTTAGGATTTTGATTACAAAAGTGAACATTTCTGATATAAATATGATATTTAAATACTTGTGATTTTGTGAGTTAATCTTGATATTTTAAATATGTGTGATTCTCTAATAAAATTTCGATTTTTAATCGAAATTAGGTTATGTTGGGTTTTCTGGGTAAAATTGTGTGTTTTCCTGTTATTATTTTTTGTCGAATTATGAATGTACTACTACAAATTAACTACGGTAAATTAGATAAAAGCCTCAATAAAAGATAATAATTTCATTAAAATTTTTTGTTTTATAGAAAAGAGAGATAAATTAATTTTATAAAATTACTAGAGAGTTTTAAATTTTTTTATTTGTACAATTTTCACAAGATCTAGAACCACTGGACGTGGATGACCTGGCTCCCATTGATGACATTATCAATCCATTTACAAAAACTGTTTTGATTGCTGTCGAAAACCTCATCCAAACCACGACGCCCACCTGTTCCCTGATGGAAGTATGAATCCTTCATGTCGAAGAAAAGTTTTGAACAAGTGCAAAAGACATCCAATGAGTAAAAACCTGGTAAAATATAAAATCTTCCGTGCGAAAACAAGGAGATTATTCAGGCAGTGTAATCGAGAATAGTGGTTACAGTACGTTGGCGCAGGACGTTGGCTCCATCTACATGGAAGAAATTACCGTACGTCTGTGGCACTTCCATTCCAATGCAGTTATTTCATTAAGGTATACGGATGGAGTTTTGACCACAAACTGTGGAAATTGCCAATGTGCAATTTATCGTTCTCAAAATATTCTTCATCTTCTGCATGCAAGGGCGCTTTCCAGGTGTACAAGCGTAAACAGGAAACCTTACCTTTCACTGTTGGATTGTCTGGAGATTCTTGTTTGAATATCCACATCTCTCTTGTCGAACTAGAGTCAGCTCTCTCGTCAAGGAAGGATTCAGCTCCAGGTCTGGATTTACTGTACACTTCAAGATTAATCATCTTCCCCCGTCGGCAAAACTAGTTCTCCTTTGAATATACAACCGCATATTCGAGGAGCGCGATTTTCCCGATGCACGGTTAGAAGAGACAATAATTCCACATTTAAAACAAGGAGTGGACAAAACTAATCCCAGCAGCTACATACCCATCTCTCTCTCTCCAGCTGCTTATGCAAACTACTAGAGAAGATGGTCAACCGACGTATTGTCTGGTACCTAGAAACAACAACCTTATTTCTAGTGTGGTTCCAGACGAGGAAGTTCAACAGTGTGTGTGTGTGTGAGAGAGAGAGAGAGCGAGAGAGAGAGAGAGAGAGAGAGAGTTTGTGTGTTAGTCTACTTTCAGAAATACTTGTATATATATACTTTTCAGGTTTTTTTACAAATACCGCTCAGTTGCATACGTTGATTCTGACAAATCTCCTCTTTCGACCTAATAACTTACAATATTTATTATAAAAATATCAATATTCAATATTATCAGGCTTATAGATTATTGTACACATTCTAATTACATTAAGGAAATACATTAAGACACAAAATAGAGTGCAATATTTCCTTATAATCGGACAATAAATTATAATTTGCTGAGAAATTGCTAATTATCAGTAAGTTGGTATTTTAGTCCAGTTAAAGAATTAAGATTGTAAAAAATTATTAGATTTTATTATATTTATTATTGTTTGTAGTTTATATTTAAATTTTACCACATAGTCCCTAACTGTACATAGGTATTAAATATATGCTTATAGCATATACTCAATTTCTATATTTATAGGAATTTACATTGAAAACTATGTAAACATAACCTCTAAATTCAGAGGAAAGTCGTTGTTTAGCCTAAATGAAATTATTTGTTTCAGATGAGGATTCACGCATGAACTAATAGAGGTTTACACGAGCCGCAAGCTGGATCTAAATTTTTACTCTGGAAAGGAAAATGGCGGGGCGCCTGTAGACGTTTACACTTGGAAAATAAAAGAACTTGAACTCAAGTGAATGGAAAAGGTAAATTTATTATACTATAAAGTAAACGTTTCTAGCTTGATATTTACTCCGAGAGGTTCTTTTGCTTTAGACTTAGCATTGTGGGATGTATTTTGTCGAGGCTCAACCTAAATTTTAACAACGCAATGGCTCCTTGTTTAAAAAATTTAGCGCACTTAATAAAAATTATTTTTTCTTACAATTTATCGTTAGCAGTTTTGATTTTGCCAAAAAGTAATCAATAACTGAGTAACGCATTGAAAAAACTCAAGCAATTATTTAAAAATCCAGGACATTATTGCCTAACATTTCTTTCTATCGTATTCTGTCTTGCTTGAAGCGAAGTGTGGAGTTGAGCCGATATTCCTTCGTGCAAAATGGAAGATCCCAGCTTATCCTCACTTGCAACAGAGATAATAAAATGTTCCCACTTAGAGGCTGCAACACAATTTAAAGAGACGACTTCACGGACCTTGAGACTTCGCAGTATTGATAGTTGTTTAGTGTGTACAAAACAATTTGTTAGTTTAAAAATGTGTAACAATTCGTAAACGAATAATAAGAGGGTAAAGTATGAGCTTTAAGACAAATCAATAAAGAATAATGGAACTAACGCTGTGTGTTGTTCCTCACCCTACTATAGCAACAGTACTTTTATAGCACAATAGTATTCTCTAAAGAGAACTGCTTTACTGCATAGAACTGGTTCCCCCAATGAAAGTCCTCGCATAATACTTTTATTGGTGTGTTAAGTTTGTGTGTTTTACGTTTGGTGAGAAGCATAGCCTGGCACTTGGCCACATTCACCCTAACTATCTAGTAGCCCAGCCATGATTCTAGTACTGTAAGGTGGTCCTGTAAATTTGAGTGTATTAGATGTGGTTCCCATGACGTGGTGTCATCTGCATGTATGGCAACTTGTGTGTTGAGTGTTGGAAAAAAAAGAAATATTTATTTTCGCAACAATTATTTTTGAAACAAAAATATTAAATGGTACTTGTGTAAAGGTATAAAGGTTCTAACCTTGAATGGCAAATAAGTCAGTTACTCTAAGTTCATAAATGAAACGTTATATGGGAAAAACTAACATGGCCGCTATCACCCGACCTTCCCTAACATAATTATTTTGACAATATAATATATACAGGGGTTCCAGAGACGCTTTGAGGAGCCCCATTAGTAGCCCTTTGCACTAAAGTACTTGTGCTTCAATAAATATTGGATATGGTGGGCATGTCTGGTGTAACTCTTATTGTGGCTACAATTTTTTCACCTTTCCTTCGGTTCCACGACAATGGATGACTACTACCTGCACGTGGTTTGGAGGATGCTGGGTAGCATGAGGAGTGGCCACACACCCATTGGGCTCCATTGCCAATTTGCTGAGAGTGAGAGATTTTTGACAGATAAATAAAACGCAACTACATTCTTAAGCTACTTCTACGGCTTCTATTAACAAACTGTTTCAGGTAAGGCGCCTTTATAAAGGTTTTGATTCAACACAATGACTCCTTTAGATTCTATATCCAACACGCCTCACCAATGGCGCAACAAAGGCTTGTATCTCTTGCCAATGTATTCAGGGAAACTTTGAAACGAATACAACTTCTTGGGCATATCTATGTTCAAAAAACATATGGTTAATCGCCACAGCGCGCTACACCACTCGCCACTAATCCTGAGGCAAGTGCATTATGTTTACCTCAGGAAACATGGGGTTTCCATGGCGGAGCCTAGATTCTAAAGCTATTGTGTTACAGAGGGAAAAGCGTGCGTAACAAACAAAAAAACATTTTAAAATCAAACGCCAGCCTTGGAATAAATCTTACTGACCTAGAAGACAACTTGCAGTTTTCCGAAACATGAATGTATAGAGAATTATATCCTGTTGTTTTTATAATATTACTTATAAATTGATTATAACCAATAGTGGTTCAGCAAGAAAGATAATGACTTTGTGGAGTGTTATTTTATATTAACTTATTATATTATTCTGTTTATTTAGCACTTGAAGCCAGCATTTACCTCGTGTAGTCTATGTAAGCAAAAGTAATTTTGTAGCCTGGAGTTGCCATTTGTAATTCATGGATTTAGATCTTGGCAAAGTTTAAATTGTGTATTTTATAATAGAAAATATCGGGCATCCATTTCTATAGTCTAAGCAATAAATTCCAACAGTTTCGGAGAAGTTTTACTCAGTTGTGATTAATTACCCTACATTTAGTGTTGAAGGAGCTTAGCGAATTGAATGACATTTTATA
Organism: Prosapia bicincta; assembly: GCA_036971475.1. NCBI lineage: Eukaryota > Metazoa > Arthropoda > Insecta > Hemiptera > Cercopidae > Prosapia > Prosapia bicincta. Next base: position 49,053,558 of record JBAIZL010000003.1, on the reverse strand, counting down.
AAGTAATTTGCTTAAACTAAAATAGCTGGTAAAAGTGTGGGTCTTTCTTAAATCAGCGTGAGAAATTATGGATTGCACTGCCTTGTGATATAGATTTATTTGTGTTTGCATTAGTGGGTGGATATATAGCACTGATTTGAATTTTCTCCCTCAATGTCTCTCTCTCTCTCTCTCACACACAAACACTCGGACACACACACCCCCCCCCACACACACACACACAATGGACGTCCCTGCTTGCAAATCCAGCTAAATTTGTAATTCATTGATTGTAATTCACAGACACACACACAGAGACACAGTTATACAGGCACACAGATTTGATAACCTGTTTAATTAACTGACTACAGTTTTGTAAAGAAACTGAAAAAGATTATATATATATATATATATATATATATATATATCGCAATATGTATTCTTGTGTATTAATAAAGAACCAAGTCATAATTCAAATGATAGAAATTGTAAAATTCAAAAATGGTACTATTAGCCAATGAAATGCTTTCGATTGTGGATTCAATTATAATTCTTGTATTTGTATTTTGACTTGGTTCTTTATATATATACATAAGAAATCGAATGTAAAACTGTTTTCCAAAATGTAAATTGTTACATTTTTTGTTAAATTGGTTACTTTTATAGGTTACATGTGTGTGCAAGGTTAAAGTTATATTTGACTATGATTGCTTTAAGCTTTAGGAAATAAATTTTTGGAAAACCTGCATAGGTATAACATTGTTTGTGCTAATAGATACATTTGGTTTGAAGGACCATTTTGTGTGAAAAGAACATTATAACACCAGTGTAGGACATTTCCCAAGAATCCTCTTTAAATAAGTGTATAAAAGAATACATTGGGCAAGGCATTTAATATAAAATGTCCATCATAAACACATTAAACACTAAACCAAAATAGATAAAGGCAAATCTATAGTAATAATGCTGTAACGTAGTGACGTCATAATGTACTAACAAGGCGTTGACAATAAAGTAATTTTATTCTTGACAGAAACCAACATGACCAAACTCCATGTAGTCCCTAAGTAACCAAAGTAACAAACACAAATTGTAAATGCATCGAAATCATGAAAACAGAAGAAAAAAAAGTACCTCAAACAAATAAAACTCCAAGAACCCATTACCTAATATCCACAAACAAAACACACCCAGTCGCCAACTAATTAACTCCACACCAGCACCTTCACACAAGCCAGCCCAATACAAAGGTTTTAAAGGCTTTTAAAGTTTTTCGATTGTATCAAAGAGTATGTGGGTATTTGTATTGGGTTTGTTCGTATAATATTTTTGTACTATTTGTTTTTGTGTGTCTTTAAATTTCATATTGTTCTAGTGTGATGAGATGCGGCCCTTTTTTGTTGATGTGTGAACATTCTATTTACCTATTTTATGGTAAATGTCTGTGTATTTGTGTCCTGTTTCTTTTAACTACGGCCTGGGGCTTGTAGTTTATCTTTGTTGTAGGTGTCATGCTGTATTTTGTAATGTAAATTGTTATTAGTTTTGTATGCTATTTTGTATCCTTTTTTTGAAATTTGTGAGCTATTTTATTTGATGTTTTGTTTAAGCGTGGTGTTGTGACGTATTAGTTTCCCCTCTCTGTAGTGTTAATTTTAGTGCTTTTTTGGACATTGTGCAGTTTGTCTATAATTGTGGTGTTGTATCCATTTGTTTATGTTAAATATTTAATATTGTTTGGCTCTATGTTTAGGTTTTCTGAGGTCATTGGAACCTCTTTAAGTCTGAATGTAGCGTGTTTGTGCTGGCTAGGGTGGTTTGGGGTGTTGTGGATAAGTGTGTCTATTGTTATGGGTTTCCTGTAAATGTAGAAGCTGTTTTTGTGTGTGGCGTTTTGTTATGGTGAGGTCGAGGAAGTTTAAAGATAGTTTAGTTTCAATTTCGGAGGTGAACTTGATTTTTGGGTGTATTTTATTAGTGTAGGTGTGGAGTTTTACGCATTGTTAGGTGTTGCCTCTGTATAGTCTTATGATATCAGCGACTTATCTGTGGCTTTAAATGATTTTCTGTGCGTGTGTATTGCTTGTGATTATCTTAGTGTTTTCTATGTGTTGTAGCAAAATTTCGCTTAAGGCACTAGGGCTGATAGAACTTCTCATGGGTAGACCATCTGGTTGTGAATGGAAGTTGGAGTTGTAAGTGAAATAGTTTAGTTTGGTGATGGTTTGGAGGATGTTTAGGATTTCGGATGGGTTTTTGAGATGTGTTTCTGTATTAATTGGGTCTCTAGGATGTTGAAGTTTCGGATATGGGTATGTTGGTGTACATATTTGTTATGTCGAGTGATAGTAGTGTTGAATTGTGTGGTATGTTTATGTCTTTTATTTTATTTATGAGGTTTGTTCTATTTTTATGTGGGTTTATTATTTTGTTGTTTTTTGTTACTTTATGTTAAGGGGCATTTGTCGAGTTGATGATGGCTCAGATGGGGTTAAAATCCTGGTAGTTTCTCGTAGAATAGAAACGGATCTTTATTATATTTGCAGTGTTTGATAAAGTTTTATTATAAATAGCAATATGATTGAAATTATAAACACACCTTCCTGGTTACAGATGCAGACATCGGGAACAGGCATCTGAAAGGAAAACTTACGACAATTTCTGGATCTGGAAAATAATTTTTTTAAAAGGACTAAAAGCTGTTTATTAACGGTAAGTTTTCTACTATTTGCAGATTTGTCTGTTATTATATTATCAAAACAAGAGGTTTTTACCATTATATAGTTACGCATTGTTAACATTGATAATTTTCTATTTTTGTCATTATTCTCCTCTCTATTTGCATTCTAACTAGTTCTAATAGTTTTTTACCTAAAGCACAAAGGCGCCTAAAAATGTTCTTTAATATCACACTTCAAGCTTTGCCCCTGCTATTGTTCCGTAGACTATTTAGTTAGGAGACTTGTGTACTTAGCTATCTGCTTTTCTGTTGAAGGGGCTGAATCTACCATTACATATTAAGTGTAAAACTATCTAATATTAGATTTATTTATTATAAATGAGGTTTCACATAAACAAATTTCAGTTACCAGATTTGTATTACAAGACTTTACAAGGAACTAATTAATAATCCTTTTTGATTATTGGTCAAAATATAAGACTTCAACTCACAGTTTTGCATCTCATAAAACGTTCTTTTATAAATAAAAACATGATTGAAATTATAAACACATTTTGCTGGTTACAGATGCAGACGTCGGGAACAGGCTTCTGAAAGGAAAACATGCGACAACTTCTAGAGCAGGAAAATAATATTTTATAAATGACCAAAATTACTTATAAAGGTAAGTCTTGTACTATTTGTAAGATTGTACAACTATCCCTAATAAGTACAGCTGAGATTATAAATCTAAAGTTGTGGGTATTTCGGTCCCCAAGGAATGTTATTTGTCATCCCTTGATGTTACAACTTTATTCACTAAACCTTCTGCATGTTTAGCTACTAATAGTTTAAAAACTTAGACTAAAATGTATACAATAATTTTTCATGGCCCTTCTACAATTTTGAGGGAGAATTGTTTAGGGACTATGGATATATTTGTAATACTTGGAGGGGAAAACGTGAGGTGCTGCCAGTAAATAACACAAGTAGACAATCCATGATGTAGGGGACAGAGAATGAAATAAATTACAGTCATTGCCATTTTCCATTTACTGAAAGCGTCTGTGAATAATTTCTGATACATAGGATTATGTATCTGATGAATAAAGAAATATGTACATCCATTTTCTAGTAATCTTGTTATTTATTGAGCACAATAGAACCAAAAAGCAGCCTAAATCTTAAGAATATTTTATTTCCTAACGCTGCTAAGTCTTGGTTGTTGCTAATTCTTAAAAATGGTTGTATTTGTAGTCCAAGAAAAACTCCAATAAATATCTATTTGTAAATATTAAGGATTTTGCATAAAATGATTATTTATTTAATCGTCCAGAATAAGAAGAATAAATCAATGAGTTTGTTGTGTGGAATTTTGTCATCTAGAAGATCCGTTATTGGTTAAATGTCTGACATATCTAGTAAATGGGATATATTTAATACTAGCAATATTATGGGACCGCTTTGGGTCAAAATTACTCTTTTTGGCATTAACTTGGCAAAGAACCACTACTTAGTGACTTATTCAGCAGACGCGTTTTGCACTAGATCAGCAGTTATTCAATGCTTTGAGTCACGGACAAGCCTCTACAAAGTTTCCTACTTCATGATCACTGTATTCTTTACCAAAAGAATGATCTGATAAACTGGCAGAATTTTGTCTGAATGGTTTAATCTGCTGAGTTACTTTGTGACTGTTTAACTTGTAAAACTGCTGCAACCCACTCATGTATAAATATAAATAAACAAACAATAACTCAGATACATAAATAACAAATGAGATTTAATAATGTAAAAAAAGTTTAAAAATTGAAAATGGTCGTGAAATCTAAACCAAGTAGTAAAATACATAGCCTCATTAAATCAAGCATAACACATGGCAATGAAAGTTCTCTGTGAAAAGCAGCTGGATTCATTCTTAAGCATTTACCAGAAACATCCCTAGAGGTAAAAAACCTAGCCTGCCTCTATAAAACTGGTACAATATCTGATATAATATCACATTAAGCCGACTTGGTATATTTAGCAATATTTCTGCTAAATGTTTTGTAAATACCCTTCAAATATTTATCTTTGCATTTCTTCGAGTTTCTCCTAATTTGTATTTGATAACATAAATTCACAATGAACATAAATAAACAGCTCTGCGATGAATATTATTGTACGACAAATTGCTACAAATCAAGTAAATATGATTACCAAGATCAATTGACTACAACTGAGGACATAGAGCCAGGAATTCTTGCGAGGACACTCTAATATTATCTAAATTAAAGGAAATGATGAGATGTTGGTGAGGTACAACTACTTCCAAGTCCATCCGACTGCAATGTCTGCTATGAAATTAGTATTTATATTTCTGTATGTGTGTTGCGTGTTTTTGTTGCTGGATGTTTTCTATGTTGTTGATGTGTACTTTGAACCAAGTGTTGAATGATCTACTAGTTTGGCCGATATGGAGGTTGGGACAGTCTTTTTATGTTATTTTGTACTTACCGTATAGATTTTATTTCTGAGTTTGTTGCTGAAAGCGTTTAATTTATTGTCTTAAAGGGTTCGTTGTAATGTGTGATAATTGATAATTGAGTTTTCTAGATTTAGAAGGAATTGTGTGTGTGTGTCTGCGCGCGTGTACGTGCGTGTGTGTGGGTGTTGTGTGTGTGTGTGTGTGTGTGTGTGTGTGTGTGTCTGCGCACGTGTACGTGCGTGTGTGTGTGTGTGTGTATGTGAGTGTGTGTGTGTGTGTGTGTGTGTGTGTGTGTGTGTGTGTGTCTGCGCACGTGTACGTGCGTGTGTGTGTGTGTGTGTGTGTGTGTGTGTGTATGTGTGTGTGTGTGTGTGTGTGAGAGAGAGAGTGTGTGTGGTTGTAGGTGTGTAAGTGTGTCTGCGCGCGTGTACGTGCGTGCGTGTGTGTGTGTGTGTGTGTGTGTGTCTGCGCGCGTGTACGTGCGTGTGTGTGGGTGTTGTGTGTGTGTGTGTGTGTGTGTGTGTGTGTGTGTGTATGTGTGTGTGTGTGTGTGTGTGTGTGTGTGTGTGTGTGTGTGTGTGTGTGTATGTGTCTGCGCGCTTGTACGTGCGTGCGTGTGTGTGTGTGTGTGTGTGTCTGCGCGCGTGTACTAGCGTGTGTGTGGGTGTTGTGTGTGTGTGTGTGTGTGTGTGTGTGTGTGTGTGTGTGTGTGTGTGGTGTCTGCGCTCGTGTACGTGGGTGTGTGTGTGTGTGTATGTGTGTGTGTGGTGTCTGCGCTCGTGTACGTGGGTGTGTGTGTGTGTGTGTGTGTGTATGTGTGTGTGTGTGTGTGTGTGTGTGTGTGTGTGTGTGTGTGTGTGTGTGTGTGTGTGTGTGTGTGTGTGTGTGTGTGTGTGTGTGTGTGTGTGTTTGTTGTGGTATGTGAGGGATATGTATTTATTGTTTTTGTGAGATTTTGTTGGTGTGGTTGTTTAAATTTAATTTTTTTGAGTATGTTGTCTATAAGTGTATGTTGGTAGCAGTTTTGTTGAGCAATGTATTTTATTGTTTGTGTGGAGTTCTCCGTCAAAGTCCTTTTGCTGCATAGGTATAATGATTAGGGGGTGTAACATATGGCTAAAAGTAGTGTGTTTGAGTGTTAGATGTGTCATGTATGACGGTGTAAGTGGTTGTTGGTTGTCTGTATATTTTGATATTGTATTTGGTGAAAGTAAGGACCAGGGAGTTAATATTATAGTTGTCTTCTGATTCAAGGGTAGTTGCCAAGTTTTGATGTATGGTATTGTGTAGTTGTTTGATTTGCCATTTGTTGCCGTATAACAGTAGAATGCCATCTATATATCTATGATAGTAAATTATTTTTTGTGTATATTTGTTGTTCTGTAGAATGTATTGTTCTGCAATGTGATGGAGAAATGTTTTTGCAGGATGCTAAGAACCCATAGGCATCTTTTATGTGTATAATTTGTGTTGATATGTGAAACAGTTTAGTGATGTTATGAGTTTGGTGTGTAAGTTTATGTGGGGTTTTGCTTGCTGTGGCATGTTTTGTAATATTTAGAGTGTTTTTGCAGTGGATGCATTAGTGTATTGGTTATTTATGTTGAATGACGCTATGGTGGAGTTGTGTGATATAAGGATGTTTTAATTTTTGTGGATCATATTCACGGTATGTAGATTAGGATGGTAGGTCTCACAAAGTGCATTCGCAGTAGCAAACCGGGCCGATGACGTCAGTGGTACCTAGCCATATGTATCCCAATTTTATACGTACATCTGTGTTATTTCTTATTGTCCTGTGATTGCTGATGTTGCTATTAACTACCATTGGTGTGGCTAACTGTGTATTATTGTATGTTTAGTGACTACTTGTGTTAATATTGTGTGTGATTGTTATGGTTTTATTTTACTAACAAGTCCGCACTGAAAGCAATGTAAGTACATTAGGCCTAAACATATTTCAAATAACTACAATGCCTTGTTGCGCCATTGCGGGTTGTACAAACCGTTCGGACAAAGCCAAAGAGCTACACTTACCCTTGGGTCTCTCCCAAAGGCATATTTTAAAGGTAAACTCGTTTCCTACGCAAAAAATACTTACCTTATTAAACTTAAAATATGAACGGACTAACAAAGATAGATGCACATTTTAAACAATTCGAAAACAACAATAGACATAAACACTCTTTTACTTAAATATAAAATGCTCCAAAAAAATTTGTCATTTTAACAAATGATCTTGAAATAGCTAATGATCACATTTTACAATTAAAAAAAGCTAAACTCAAATGCTACGAAGATATGTTTTCAAAATATCAAAAACAGTTTCTTTTGAAAGGGAAATGTACAATTTGGTCACCAGACGATGTAGCCAAAGCTGTCACTTTTAGTTGTATTTCCAAAAAAGGGCTATCTTATGTTAAAGAAGTATTACAATATCCTCTACCCAGTGAAGCAACAATTGCAAGACTTCCGTCACAGTTTTCCAGACCTCCTGGGCTCTTAGACATAAGTTTTAATTTACTTAAAGGACATGCTATTATTATTACAAAGGAGTTGAAAAAGATGTTATCATGAGTTTTGATGAGATGAAAGTGCGATCAGACATGTGCTACGACCGGATAGCAGATATCTTTAGAGGGCCACGTGATAGTGTACAAGTAATTCTTATAAGAAACCTAACCGCCAAGTGGAAACAGCATATGTTTTACCAATTGCATTAGTCTATCCAGAAATTAAAAACTGGATTGGGTATATCTCCAGAGGCGTCTTCAGTACGAAACCCATGCTCTGAAGAACGAATGATTTGGTCTTTTTCTGACGTCCCGCATGTGTTAAAACTGATTCGGAATCATCTTTTAGATCAAGGATATGAACTGAAGGATGGTAAAAAAGTTACCAAACACATTTTACTTGACTTAGTTAAAAAACATAAAAATACCGATTTGAAGTTCGCATGTAAAATTACAGAAAGTCACTTACTTCTCTCAGGAAATGAAAAACAGAATGTAAGGAAAGCTGGCGAACGTCTTCCCAGAACAGTAGTCAAAGCAGTGAATTATGTTTTCCCTTGAAACGAGCATGTAACATACTTTCAAAATGCTGTTAACGTCGTGTTAGATGTTTTAAATTTAAGAGCCCCTCATCATCCAACTAATAAGCTATAAAGTGCATACGGCACTTGTCTGGACGAACAGGATCATATTTTAAATCAGATGTATGACCAATGCTCCACTTCTCGAGTTATTGGGAAAAAAAACCATGTTACATTTCCAAGTAGGATGTATGGTTTCAATCCGTAGTTTACAGGGGTTATTCGATGAGTTGGTGCTTGAAGGATACGAGTACTTGCTGACATCCAGGTGTAATCAAGACGTTGTAGAATCATATTTATCCCTAATCAGAGGTTTAGGCGGTTTCTACAGCCATCCACTACCCACAACTGTGACTCATAGAATTGAATTACTATTATTATTATTAAAAGGTGCAACTGTAATTTTAAAGATAGGGAATTAATGAAGTGGACTGCGTTGATAAATATATCGAAGAATGTGAGACATCAAACATGGCGAAATCTTGAAAACCAAGAGTACGATTTAACTGTCGATGGTTCAATAAAACAGTTGACAAACATAAGGGCAGATGGACAAGAATGAAGTGCATTTTTGGACTTATTAAAAATATTAGTAGAATATATAGCGTACCGTGTTTTTAAGAAAGGTATCAATACGTCTTACAAACTACGGAAATAAACTTGGACAATCCACGACAAACACTGGTGACTGGCTTAGGGTTATCTCTAGAGGTGGCCTAACGAACCGTCTGCAGATTGGTTACGTCGTTACTAAGCTTGAAATTGAATTTAAAAAATTTCAATTATTGCTGATCATTAAAATATTTAATTGTATTAGTTAAGTCTACAACTATTAGTAGGTTGTATATTGATCTCCTATAATCTCTCCAGCAAGGCCGTAGCTCCACCCACCAGCTGTTCTTTGGATTTCTGTTCTGGCCGGATATTTTGTAGGGGTACCTAAATAGACTGATAGAGTAGTTTAGTATAACAATGTGAGATTATTCATAGATAGTTCTTTCGTACTGGACAATATTTGCAGGAAGTTGTTATAATGATGGATTTGCTTTATATTGTCTCCTGTCATATGTTGGGAGTAAAACAGCAGAATACGATGTAAAAACACTTTAAATTCAATAAAAATAAAATAACCTTGGGAAACTTTCGCTGTAAATAAATGAATGCGCAAATGTACACATAAATGTGCAAGAAACATTCAGTTGGATTATATTGAATGAGTGATATGGCATATGGAAGAGTGCCTCGGCAAAGTGAGAGGCGGCAATACAGTAAGAACTCTATTCGTAGACTAGACAAGAATAAATACAATAAAAAACTATATATATGCTTAAATAAATACGATTAAATTTTGATTCAGGTACAACTATTTGTTTATACAGGCAACTTTTCAATAACGGGTGCGTTATCGTACAACGGAATTCCTTATAACTATAAAAAAATAAAATGGGTAACGTAAAAAATGAAATTAGAAAACAGTATTATTAGCAAGTACAAACTGTTACATATTTAATTGTAACAACTACATGAAACAGCCTAACCACTACTGCAGTTACAATCACTGTAAAACGTTTTCTTTTTGACGTTACCCATTTTAGTGTTTTATGAAATGTTTTATAATTATACATAAATACGCTGTACGAAAACTTACCCGTTATTGCAAGGTTGCCTGTATAAATAAATAGTTGTACCTGACTCGCAAGTCCAGAGCATTTATTTAACAATAATCTCTGCGAGTGTAAACATGATTAGTAACTAAACTTATGTTCGAGGGGTGTCCATTTGGCTCTGGGGACAGACAAGTCGGGTCTCTAGATCTTACCATCAGCTCCTATTTACTGCCATCTTGAGAAGGGTTACAACCAGCTCTAGCGTGCTTGTCTGCACGCTCGTTGCAGTCAAGGCCTGACTGTCCTGAGACACAATATCCAGAGAACCCTTTATTTCTGGTTGAAATTTGGAGTATGGGTTCTTTGCACCGGACAAAAGATCAATTTTTTGTGGTCATGTAGAGGAAATAACATGCAATGCTGAGGATAAAAGAAAAACCACCTTAGCTGTAGCGGTGCAATTCGAAAGCCTTTCAGTGACATGAAAAATGGTTACCACTTGATATTCAATGTGATTTCCGTGTAAATCACTGGAACCCCTTTCGAACTGGACTCTCCCAAGGCAAATCCGTCCTTGTAAACGTGGGAACATCCAGTGGCAGGGTAGTTAGTCAGCATTTATAATGCAGATGGCCATCAGTCACTGCGGTTTTATGTTGGATGACGCTGGCCAGAACCAGATTCACTGGAATATTAGGAGCTCCCGAGGGATTTGAGGGGAAGATAAGGCCTATCCCTCACCCTAATTGATGAGCTGCTCAGGGAGAACCAGGGCTATAGGGGTTTATTTTCAATATGAAGACGGACATTGGCAATGCGCTACATTTTTCAAGGTTTCGACCCTACAAAAATTCAATAGAAATTAAATATGTAAATATAAAATATAAAAAAATATTTATGTTACAGTAGTTATTTAATCGTATAACAATTTAAAAAAACGCTTAATTTACATTACCATGGTTTCCTAAAGAGATTTTAAATCATATTTTTTTCAGAAAACAGTATTATTAGCAAGTACAAACTGTTACATATTTAATTGTAACAACATGAAACACCCTAACCACTACTGCAGTTACAATCACTGTAAAACGTTATCTTTTTGACGTTTCCCATTTTAGTGTTTTATGAAATGTTTTATAGTTATACATAAATTCGCTTTACGAAAACTTACCCGTTATTGCAAGGTTGCCTGTATAAATAAATAGTGGTACCTGACTCGCAAGTTGAGATCATTTATTTAACAATAACCTCTGCGAGTGTAAACATGATTACTAACTAAACTTATGTTCGTGATGGGTCCATTTGGCTCTGGAGATAGACAAGGCGGGTCTCTAGTTCTTACCATCAGCTCCTATCTACTGCCATCTTGAGAAAGGTTACAACCAGCTCTAAGGTGCTTGTCTGCACGTTCGTCTTTCCAGAGACCCAATAAAGGGAACTCTTTATTTCTGGTTACAATTTGGAGTATGGGTTCCTTGCTCCTGACAAAACATCACTTTTTTGTGGTAATATAGAGGAAATTGCGTGCAATGCTGAGGTTAAAAGTAAGACCACCTTAGCTGTAGCAGTGCAACTCGAAAGTCTTTCAGAGGCATGAAAAATGGTTGACACTTTGTATTCAATGTGATTTCCGTGTAAGCCACTGGAACGACCTTCAAACTGGACTCTCCAAAGGCAAACCCCTCCATGTAAACGTGGGACCATCCAGTGGCAGGATAGTTGTTAGTCAGCATTTATAATGCATATGACCATCAGTCACTGCGGTTTTATGTTGGATGACGCTAGGCAGAACCAGATTCACTGGAATATAAGGAGCTCCCGAGGGATTTGATGGGAGAGTAACGCCTATCCCTCAACCTAATTGATGAGCTTCTCCGGAAGAACTAGGTCTGTCCTGGTTTATTCTGAATATTAAGACGGACTTTGGCAATGCGCTACATTTTTAAAAAGTTTTCGACCCTATAAAAATTCATAACCACTAATATGTAAATATAAAACTTGAAAAATATTTATATTACAGTAGTTAATTAAAATGAACAACAATAAAAGAAACGCTGAATTGACTATACCATGGTTTCCTAAAGACATTTTGAATCATATTTTCTTAGCTTGAAAGCAAAAATATGAAGCTTAACCCTTAACTGACACCATACGTCTCAGAGACGGTCGCGAATTTTGAAACCCGTGTATCTTCCGCCTACGAATTTTTTGTGCGTCCCCAACCCGTCTACCTATCAGGTGAGTGGTATAGTTTGTGTAGTGAAGGTCCTGTTTGTTTTTGTCTGCGTTTGCCTTTTCCAAAGCCATTTTAGTGTAGTGCGTCCCATTCTCCCATCTCTCAGACGTATCGTGTCTGTTAAGTAACATTATTCGTTCATTCCAAACTTTGTATATAGTGTTTTTAGTGTAAGTGTGCTTTTTTACGTTTCTTTTTTAATAAATATGGATTATCAAAACCCTGATAAACCTGGTCCATCACATGGAAGACCAGTTATGAACTTAGTAACTGTGAATAGTGATGGGTTCAATAACGATCTTGAGAATTTGGTGTATGATGTTTTGGAAGGACCTTCAGAACCTGATCCATACGACAGCGATAGAGATCCAGATTATCAATATGATAGCGAACACGATTCCGAAACAGAACAGGTGGGCGTAGAAAATGATGATGTGTACCAAGAATCGTCCAACGAACATCCAGGTGTGATAGATTCTTCTAGTATTGAACCCCTGCTTCTAGAAGATGGTTTTTTCTATGGAAAAAAAATACGTAACAGAACACAATTTAAATGGAATAAAGTGCACCAGCCTCTAAATGTTAGAACAAGAAGGCATAATATAATTGTGAAGTTACCAGGTCTAAAAGCTCCTGCAAAAAAATTGGGAACTAACCCTACTGTTGAGGACGTGTGGGGGACTTTTGTTTTCTAATGACATTTTGAATGAAATTATTATGTGGACAAACAAAAAGATTACTTCGATCAGGAGTAATTTTTCAAAACCTCAATCTTACTCATCTGATTTGTATATGATAGAGTTGAAAGGTTTCATCGGACTTTTGATATATATACGGCTATTTTCAAATCTAGCAACGAGTCAATTGACAGTTTTTATTGTACTGATGGAACAGGTCGAGACATATTTCGTTGTGCAATGTCCAGAATTTTATTTTTATTGTTGGCATTACGATTTGACAACCCTGTTGATCGGGAGGGAAGGAAAGATGAGACCCTACAGCTGCAGTTTCCAAAATATTTAATAAATTTTCTGAGAACTCCCTACTCCTTTATTCTCCTGGTCCAACGATGTGCGTTGATGAAATGCTGGTCTCTACGACATTGAAATAGCTTTACATTATCACAAATTACGATGTTTAGATTACAAAAAAAGTATTTTAAAGAAAAAACAATTTTCCGGTAAAGAAATTTTTTTGTTAGTAATACTAAATTATTTTTAATCGATTTTAAGCATCACTTTGTAAAACGCACTAATATATTAAGATTATGGCATTAAAATATGTTTTAAAAAGTGTTTAATGATCACTAATTCCAAAATACATAATGGTGTCTGTCAGACGTATGGTGTTTGTTAAGTAATGTTTTAACATGGTGTTAGTTAAGGGTTAAACATTTTTGGAGACTGGGTACGTTTTAATTAAATTATTTAATCTAATTGTGCTTATGTCACTATATATCCGTGCCCTCTAGACGGTATATCTTGTCAATTACGAATAAACCACTGATAGAGTCGAATTAGACTTCAGATATATATATGACGTCGATATATAACTGGGCAGATGATGGTCTAACTACAGCATTTTGTACTTAAATAGTAATGCAGGTAAATTTTATGTAGGTAAATGTAGTGAAAAGATTTTCTCTCTGTTAAATGCTGAATTTCGAGGTTTCCAACTTATTGCCGAAAATGTACATGTTGTTCTTTTTATCAGAAGTAAGATCCTTATCGCATTGCTAAATAACTATTAAAACTATATAAATGTCCTATCAGTGTAGGCTACTCTAGAGTTAGTTTCTTAATTGGTCTGGCCACTATATTTGATTTACATATGGAGACGTATAGTATATGTATATTGATTGTTTATGGTAATAGCAATGTTAGTGGAACCCATTACTCTCTCTCTCTCTCTCTCTCTTGTCTCTCTCCCTCTCTCTCTCTCTCTCTCTTTCTCCCTCCTATATAGACACATATATGTACACGAAGGTAATAGGTCATCTGGAATGTAAAGCTATAGCTGAATAAATACAAAAGATATCCCTAGAAAACCTATTTTCACCATTACAGTAACTTAAGTTACTTTTCTATAAAGTAAACTTAGGTGTTTAAGCCAGTTGTTACCAACAAACGTTTTTCAAAGACTCCCTCGTTATAATGGCAAGGTCCCCACAAATTCTTAAAATTAAATTGTAAACCACACACATATTAATTTGAGTTATATTAGTTATTAATAATTAATTTATAGAGAGCCTACAAACTTACTTTAAGGTGGAAACTGTTATTATATATGAATATTAAATTTGAGGCTACCACACGTTTATTACAAGTACATTCAAGAAGTGTTTTGTTTTTATTTAAGATACAAAATATAAAAATATCACATGTTAAAGTTTGTAAGTCCAGGCGAAATTTTATAAACTTATGTATATTAATATTTTGTTTGGAGTAAGGAAATAATGAAGTAAACACAAAACCTTAAAGTCTGTCATAATTGCGACGAACAAAGGAAAACTATTGAATAAAAATAAATAAGAATATTAATAATATTAGTTCTAATTTATTTTAATGTAATTACAACAAATAAGACTTAACAATAATTTAATTGAGATGAGTAACGTCTGTCCATTGAGTTCGTGATTTCAGAAATGTTAGGCTCCAAACTTGAAACTTTTACTCTGCAATCTTACTGCATATCAAGCGGATTCCTTTATTTATTTTACATGAAGTACATAGTTGAGGATGCATGTTCACATCTGCAGGTAGTTGGAAAATGTAGGATTACATTCGTTGCCTTATTGCTAAGTGTTTTGTAGTCTTTTTTGTACTGGCAACCAAAATTATACAATGTTGTTGCTATTAAAAACATTATTTAGTGGGCCACTGTCGGTCAGTTCAAGTTGATCTTGTTCCTCTTCTGAAGGACTCAGAATATTTCAGGGAAGCAGAACGGAGTTCTAATCCAACTCTCATTAGGATCTGGGCCAGGAAAGTATTCCCTGAAAGAGATTGCAAAACTTGGAAGGTGGTCAGTTATGCTTCCCTTTATTTTGTTTATTACGTTTTCATCAGAAGACTCTAAAAACTCTTTTATGGTGGAAAATTTGTAGGAGAACATTTATCGACCCTTGTTGCCCACAACAGACATTTTTAAACCATGGAATAAACCTTGTCTTCATCTTGAAACATATTTATATTGTTACTAGATTTGTAAGCTTAGATTCAAAACCTTGAAATGTTCAAACAGAGCTAAGTAAGCAGTCGTGCAAAGTCAAGAAATGTCTAAGTAAATGTCAATACTTGGTATCAAAAAGGACGATTCTGACCTCATCCTTAACATCAAAAAACCTTTTCAGTATACCACCTCGGGAGAGCCCCCTTACTTCGGTATGGATAAGAAGCGGAGCATTCTCACTACCCTAGCAAAGAAAACAATCTAGACTACACACCTTTAATGTAGTTAATACGTTGAACTACCTCATTGAGAGTTTTATGCAACACTTCAGGCAATCTCTTGGCTACCAAAGCCTCTCGATGGATGCAACGGTCGGATACGGCCGCAGTAAATGTGTTAAATATAAATATTTTAATATCAGTAACATCTCACTGACCCCTAAGACATTGCCTACGGTCCCATAGGGGTTAGTTCCAGTTGGGAACCACTGGGGTAGGCACCCAGAGCGTGCTTCCACTTTTGCCGACTCCTTAGCTGGCAACGCACGAAGTCACGTATTTAGTTTCTTCATAATTATCAAAAGGTTTTCCGTATTTTTTGACAAGGAGTGTGGCCGAAGATAAAAATCGTGGATTAAATTCGTTCATCTCAAAAACTGTTGCTATCACTTTTTAAAAGCCTAGTAGTGATTTTTCTATCTTGTATTTTGCATTACAGTTAGAGTGATGCAAATCTATAGATTGTTTATTTGCTTCTGTATTTTTGTGTTCATTTTCCTTTACAATATGGTCGGAAAGTTTTCTCCATGAAGGGGGGGGGGAGCGGTTTGTTTTGGTGCCACCATTTTTCCAATATTCACAGAACTCGTAAGCAACACCCCACCGTAAAGAAACTATGCTCATACTGAGGTAGGAGTTGTGAGGCAGAATATATATATATATATATATATATATATATATATATATATATATATATATATATATACATATCGCTTGTTTCCAGTCAGTGTATGCCTGTCAGCCTGACAAGAGTAACAATGTTGCGTTGTTGTTCAGTGTTATTCTGACACAAATATGTAGAGGGTGCCGCAAGAGGGATTTTGAGGAAGTAAATCATCTATTCTAGAAAATAGAAAATAATACCCTTTTAAAATATAATGAATTTATTAAAATAAATAAAACTTAACGAGAATGTAAATATAATAAGTATATAAATATTAGTATCATTAAAATTTATGTCGGCTAAAACCGTACAACAATCAAGAATAAATCTCATTCATATAGCCATGGTTACGTAAAGACATTTTTTATTATATTTTGTTGAAAAAGAAGAAAAACTATGAAACTTGAAAACGTTTGGAAACTTTGTAAGTATTTGTTAACTTAATACACGAAATGTAAACTTACAACAAAATACATTCCTATCCTACCGACTGTGTATCAAGTACGAATGCCCATGGTGGAAGTAAGGTTGGGTTACCTGTGATTGCCGACACTTACAATTGCTAAGGACAGCCTAACTAGAGCCTTATGCAGGCCCATGTTTCGGGTAAATCTTTGGATGCTCCCACCTTATTACGGGAAATGTATACGGAGTTTTATCCAATAAAACTAAATAACGCAGTTTGGTATTTTGTTTTGGCTTATAAAATAACGTTGAAAACTGTTTGCCCTAGTTTTAGTTGAGCAATTGAAGGCATGTAAGTTATTTATCATCCATTAGCGAAAGCTTTTGTATCGATGCACTTGGGCTATGTCCCTTCCATATAAAACCATGCCTCCCTCCCTCACAATTGCCTCTTACCTCCCAACATTTCTTTCCCCATTTACTACTCTTATATTCCTTACTGTATACATTCCTTTTCACTGCTTTGTTCCCTTTCATTAATTCCAGGTAATGCAAGTATGTAAAAGTATGTCTAAAAGTATGGTAAAAGTTTAACTTAAGCCATAACGTATTTATATCCAAGATAAATCTTTTCCTTTTTAACTACTTTGTTCCCTTTCATTGATACCACACAATGCAAGTCTAGCCTAAAAGTATGTAAAAGATGTGTAAAGAAATATTCCAAACATTTAGTTTAGGTTTTAATCCTAAAGTAAGAGGTTTCACATATAATGCTCATGGAAACATAGATCCTAATCAGATGGCTTGGAATTTTTCTTAGAATATTTAAAAGTATTTTATATTTTACTTTAAATTTACTTTTTAAATTAGTAAAGTGTGTTGTGATATTTTTCTTCTATTTCTTGGTTTTCTGCATTGGGCTCGTGATTCATTTCCTATACTGTACCATCGTTTTTCACTTCCCTACAATTGACGCTTCATTGTCTCTTACCACTTACAACTTCTTCCACCAGCATTTACAACTTTATAGTTTTGTTTAAGAAATAATCCAGTTTTAAATTATTTCCATAAAGCATTTATCATTTCCCTTTCACCAAAGATGCTTCTCACTACGTACTTCTCGACAAATATTCCTTATACTGGTCTCTTTATAAACGTTTCTAAAAATACGCATTTTGCCTCATATTCTGGAAAGAGTGTCTCTGCCCCATCACATTTCCTTAGTATGAAATAGTCTTTCTCTGTATGTATTTCCCATTTCTTAATTCTCTCCACTCTTTTTTCAACCCCCTTAATGTTTCTTTCTCTTTCCTCAATTTCCCGCTTTCTCTCCAATTCTTACTTTGTACACCTGTCTTTGAATTTCCTTCTAATGTTTTTCTCTGCCTACCTCTCTCTCTCTCTCTCTCTCTCTCTCCCTCTCTTGCTCTCTCCCTCTCTCTCTCTCTCTCTCTCTCTCTCTCTCTCTCTCTCTCTTTCACTCGAATATCGAGGTTTAATTTTAACTTCATCGTTAGGTTGAAAATGGCTCTCTTAAAAGCGAAATATTTTTGCAATATTGTCTGCTGTGTTATGTTTGTAGTGAAACACCAGAATATAATTTAACAACACTTCCAATTCAATAAAAATAAAATAAACAAAGTGGAATTTTTTTTTGTAAATAATGAAATGTGCAGAGGAAGACAAATATTTAGTTTGATTAGTTGGAATACGGGAAGAGCATGTGGAGCTCTGCGTCAGGAAGTGGAACCAGGACATTGTTGTGTGGACTTTATCATTGTATTGAAGGGATACAAGGGCTGGGGATGGCCAAATGATTAACCTTAACTTTATCGTATAGACAGAGAGGACAGGTGGAGGAATCTGGTGCTAGTTGGAAGCCATTCTGAGACATAACAAATAGCTGAACCCTCGCCTTTAAAGAGGTAAACCTTCTGGCTAGGTGGATGAAGGTTGTATAGAATCCAGTTCCGCTGGTCTCTATCGCGGTAGATCCGTCCTTGTAAATGTGGGTCCATTCGACTTCAGGGTAGTTGTTAGCCAGTATTTCTAATGTAGTTGGCGTCAAGAGACAGTGCAGTGTTCTGCCAGGCCGAATCGGGTTCACAGGAATATTTGGGGTCCCCGAGGGATATGAGGGCATCGAAACTGCTGTCGCTCACTCTGATTGGTATGAGACTTCTCCGGCAGAACGAGAGCTTTCGGTTGTGACTTATTTTGAGTTTCAAGCCGATCATTGGCAGAGCGATACGTTCTCCCGAGGTTTCCGACCCAGCATGAACTTTCAAAAAATTTCCGTAATAGCTAAATTATAATGTAAATATAAAACTTACACAAATATTTATATCACTGTACCCAATAATAAACGTACAACAATAAGGCATACACTACATTTACATTACCATGGTTTACTGAAGACATATTGAGTCATATTGTGTTAGACTAAAAGCAAAATATGAAGCATAAAATCATTTGGAGTCCTAGTAAGTTTTAATCAAATTAATTATCAGTATTTTAGTTATAACAAAATACATAACAGACACCTAGACGGTATATGACGGGAATCACAAATAAACCATTGAGAAAGTCAGGTTAGGCCTAAAAACTAATAGGTAAATTATACTTGATGTCGACATTTACTCGCGCGAAAGTCCGTGTAGCTACCTTATGTAGGCCTAAGATTTGGTTAAACGGTACGTTTCCAAGGTTTCTACCTTCTTGATAGAAATGTACATATTGTACATATTATTATATATAAAACAACATCGCAATATTAAATTAATACTACTAAATAAGTGCCACAGTAAATTACTTTAGAATTAGTTGATGTGTATATTTTTACCATTGGCCAAAGTATTTCAATCAGTTCACTTTATCTAGTCACTTTCTTATATTTAAAAATGGTAATTGTGGAGGGAGGTATTCATATCCGTTTAGTAGTTAGTATTTTTCTTGGTAATTTCAGCTTTAATTTCCCTAATGCGCACCATCCTGAATCTTAATCACTTTGGTTTCGCAGATTCTCTTATCATTCACTTGAAGGGCGAATATAAAAAGGGTAAATGCAAAAGTAAATGCTTAAATAGGCTGGTTATTCTCTATATTTTGCAAATTTAAAACTGGTGATTTCGTATATTTTTTAATCGTAAAATACATGATTTGAGAGATAATACTCTGTCCTCTATTCTATAGTTCCTCCATTGCTTTATGTTTTATATTCAAACACTCTACTTTTTTATTTAAGACTAACCGAAATTCGGAGGATGTACAATGGACAACGTACATTGACAATGCGCTACGTTCCTCAAACGTTTTCGACCCTATAAAAATTCAATAATAACTAAATATGTAAACATAAAAGGACAGTAGGTAATTAAATCGTACAACAATTAAACAATTGCTGTATTTACATTACCATGGTTTCCTAAGGACATTTTGAACCATATTTTCTTAGTTTTAAAGAAAAAAATATGAAGCTTAAAAACTTTTGGAGACTTTGTAAGTTTCAATCAATTTATTTACCCTAATTTTGCTTGGTTCTAGACGGTATATCTCTTCAATTACGAATAAACCACTGTTTCAGTCGAAATATACATTATATATATATATATATATATATATATATATATATATATATATATGTGTGTGTGTGTGTGTGTGTGTGTGTGTGTGTGTGTGTGTGTGTATGTATGACGTCGACATTTAATCGGGCTGAAAATAGCCTAGGTAGAAGCTATTTTACTTGAAAAGTTTTTGTAGGTAGATATATTAAAAAACCTTTCTTTTGGTTAAATGCTACATTTAGACGTTTCAAACGTATTACCAAAAAGGTACATATTGTTCTTCTTAGCAGAAAAAATAACTTATCACATAAATACCTAATACAACTATATAAATGTCCCATCAGTGTACTCTAGAATTAGTTTATTTATTAGTCGTGTTTTTATTTCTATTAGCTAAAGTATATGAATGTATTCATTATATTTGATTTACAAATGGCGACGTATATTTAGGCTCATGTATATTATTGTTAATGTTAAAGCACTGTTAGTGAAACCCATTATTCTCTCCCCCCCCTTTCTCTCTCTCATATATATAGGCTAACCCCTCTCTCTCATACACATTGGCCAGTGGTTACAAACAAATTGTTTGCAAGGACCCAATGAGCCCCAATGTTTTCCCTCCCCCCAAATTCAATAAATGCTTAAATAGGCTGCTTATTCTCTATATAAGGCTAGTTTAAAACTGGTGAACGTTGGAGAAAGAAATTGTTATTAATTTTGTTTATTTTTTAGTCCTAAAATACATGATTTCAGAGATAGTACTCGGCCCTTCATTATATGGTTCCTTCATTGCTTTATGTCTTATATACAAACACTATACTTTTGGATTTATAAGCTGCCCGAAATTCGGAGGATTTAAAATGGATCTTCTGTATGATAGGAGTAATTCTTTTAAAATTACCTCATATCAGTTATATTTAATTTTTACAGTTATATTTCAATATAATTTCGTTTGATATCTTGATACTACGTAATGCCTAGTTAAAAAGAATAATAATAATTTGTGTCTATGTGAGCGTTAAGAATGGCACAACTAATATTGTATAACTAGTAAAACTCTAACTTTAATAAAAGAATGTCTTGTCTTGTTCCAGTCACGTGCTGCTTTGGTGCAAAGAAGAGGAAGGAAAGGGGAGGTAATTATTATTAGGTTGTTTTAACTTTACCTGGAAATAAAGTAATTTAGTAGTTTTATTAAAATCCACTAATATAATGAAAATAGTTTTACAGCTTCTTCCTAACGCGTATATTTGTTCAGTTTCCAATATTTGCTGGGTTTAAGCTAAATATTGGGATCCTCATCCCATGTTTTGAATGTAATTGTAATGTTCTTTTGAATATATTCAAATATTACGGCTGCCAGATTTAGAATTTTCATTTTGTTGTTCTTGTAAGTCGCCGCCTTTAATTCTACTACTACCTTATTATATTTCTAGGAGAAAATACATGAAGTTTAATGAAACTATAGATCCAAAGTATTAAAGTTACTGTATAAATAATATGTAATTAAAATATTAGATTTAAACCATTAGCACACTCGTGTACCTTAAATAATTTTATTTTTAATCACTTAAACTACAGTTTATAACCATCCGAACTTTAAATTTAGTAAATGTGTTAAATCTTTTTCTAAGTCTTGTAAAGACAGAACGTTTTCGATCGCTATGTGCCGATCTTCATCAGTGTCTTCTGTTTGGAGAGGTCGGGTCATGCGGTGGCGGTTTCAAAGGTAGGTTTTCGATAGTATCAAAGAGTGTATTTGATTTGTATTGTGTTTGTTCGTTTAATATGTTTGTACTTTGTGTTTTTGTGTGTCTGTTCGGGTAGTCCGGATAGTCGTAAACTATTGTTGAAGTGATTAATAAGATTCACCAAACGTAATGGACTACAAATTTCAATTTTAATCGACCTGTATGTTTGTCTGTATATAATTCTACGTTCTACGAACATTACTTTAAGAAACTATGAAAAATAGAAACATTAGCTATGATGTAGAATAAAATAATGAAAATGTTACCTAATTACTTCTTCAGGAAATTCTTCCATGGACGTTAGAACTTGTCGGTTAGAGTTTGTTGCCTAAAGGTGTCTTAAGGGAGTAAAGCTAGCTCTAGCCTTGCACATTATTACGTCACATACGCCCTTAACCTCTGGTAATCCTTCACTTCTCATTCACAAAAATTGTCAATGTTTAATATACCTTGCATTTATATTACTCTATTTAGACAAAAAGTCTAATACTCAAGTATATGAAATTTATTTTTTGGAAATGGTTAAAAGCGGAAATTTGGAATAAATAACATTTACTAGGTGCATGTAGGGGCAAATGTTAATATTCATATTTAAACAAATTTTAAACTTTTGTATAATTTTATTTTTTATACAAATTAAATGTAATATAATTCAAGTTTTTCATAACAAATTTTCGTTATAAACAATATTTTTTGTAAATGAGTTTTGTAAAATGTTTCTTTAAAATCATACTCAGCTGGTTTTCATTGGAATGTATATCGTAAGGAGAATTTTGATAACTTTAACTTCTTCAAAACCTTATAAATGTTGTAAATTGTGAAAAACCTATATTTTTCCGCTTCTTGCGTTTAAATAAGCATTTAATATAAGTGTTTAAATAGGAAATAAAAATATATATACTTGTAGCAGATATTCAAACCTAAGCGCAAAATGTTGTCTAATTTTTGGCTCAACAAGAATACCTTAAAGATAATCGTTTATGGCAATGCTTCGCCACAAAATGTTTTCAAGGACCCTTACATAGATCGCTACATTGACAAGGACCCCTTAAATTCTTAGACAAATTGTAGATTACACGCAAAAGTTGACGCAATCACAAGTTTATTACAAGTACATTCAAGAAGTGCTTTATTTTTATTTTTAGATACATAATATAAAACTATCACGCGTTACAATTCGTAGATCCAGGCGTAAATATTTAATCCTCTTTATATTATTATTTGTTTAGAACAAGGAGTTAATGAAATAAAAAAAAGTAACACAAGTTTGTTTTTTCGCGATAAACAGAGAAAAAATATAATAAGTATAATAATAATATTAATTATTCAAAATTGTTATAAAATGCAATTACATATTCTCACGACTTAACAACAATTGTAGTGAGATGAGTTGAATCTGTCCTTTGTGTTCATGATTTTGGGGATTGTTAGGTTGCGTACTTGAAACTTTTACTCTGACGTCATACTGCATATCAAACCGGTTCCTATATTTATTTTTCAAGATGCCTGTTGTTACGGATACAGTCTCAGCGAACGTGTTATATAAAAATACATTTCTATTTCAGTGACATCTCTCGAACCCCTAAGACATTGGTCGCGGACCTCAAAGGTTCGGAACCATTGCTTTAGAGGTAAATAGTGCAGAACTTTCCTCAGAAGTAAATATACTTGTGGTCTGGGAATTTTCTAGTGCCGTTTCGTACTTCGTTGAAGCCGCTATAGGGTTTCCTACTTCATTGGCGTAGTAAGAAAGAAAGGTTCATGGCTATTTCAAAGTAGAACAATCCGGATATGGCTTTAAAACTTTTAAAGTCTTAACTTTACTGGATATTCTTATTCTGCTTGCATTTTACAAACCTAAGCAGTTTTATTAAACATTCAACGAATATAAAAACGTAATGAATAGGCCTATTGGTTGCGACTGCATATGTACGTGTATGCAACGAGATAAACCATAAGCCGGGCGTAGTCCTCATACTGCATATGTATGTCGCGGTAACGCAGCCAGTAACCCACTCTGGTAGCTAACTTATGCATCTATGGCGAGATGTTTCTAATTGAGCTTCATTTTAAGTTATTCTAACGCTTTAAGTTAGTCACAGTTTGAGAAAATGTTATCACAAATCCTCAGAGTAAATATTATATACTCGTTTCACAAAGTACAAAGAAATATTAAATATACAAGGCTTCTGTAGAAGTCCGATCAAACTCCAATTTCTGTTACAGCGGTTGTCTCGTGGATATAAGACAAAAGTAATATTTGAGCGAGTGATTAATAAATAGCTAAACATGAACTCATAATTATTGTGGTACGCGTCTCGATGTTTCGGGTTATTCCCATTATCAGTGAATACACTGCACAATGCTTGACGTTTTAGTAACGCGCGCGCGCCCACACACACACACACACGCACGAACATACACAAACACAAACACGCGCGTTTTTTTCATGTGCGTTTAAGCGTTTAATTTCACGAGTTCGCAATGCAATGGTAGATGAGAGGTGAAGTGATGAAGTATGATATAATGTTCCAAATAAATTTTATAAGTTGTATGGCAATACGAGATTAGACGGCGCTAAATATGCAATTTAGGTGCAGGGTTGTTTAAAGCCCGTGGTTTACTTGTGATTACCCAGAAAATAGACAACTGCCTACGCTTGAAACGAGTTTTTTATTAATTTATAAAACAACGTCGCTTGAATATGGTTTCTTTGTGTGTGTTTTTATGTCCGTAAGGTTAGTTTACTTGTGCATTTACACATTTACCTTCCCCAACGTCGATATGCTACGGTCGAAAAAAGAGTTTAATTGGTGGCATTAAACAAACGAACGTAAAATACTTTTCCATATATTTACATTAACCTGATACAATCGACCTTGACGTAATAGGGTAGCTGGAGTGGGGGACAAGAGCAGGCATAAACGGATGCAAAAATCAGGATGTACGAGCCCTAGAGATAGGCGTATCTGTAATAAGGTCATGGTACAAGTTTGCTTGGGTGTAACTGGAAATCCGTTATAGCAAATGTGTTATAATAAAACTACACATTTAGTAATAAACAAAGGAATATCCTGGTGTATGGGAATGGAGGAAAGATTACTTAGGAGTATTTATCTACCCAACTTACTCGATACGCGTGAGTATCACTGTAACTGTTTTACATTCTTTGCTTTGTAAAAGTATTAACTCCTTACTATTTGCATTGTAACTATCTTACATTACTAATCCTATTATTGTAATGCACATTGAAACGTTCTGAGACCCACAGTGGTCGGTATGAGGATCCTACATGCTAATTTTCGAATATTTCCTGAATTTCCTCTTCTTCTTGTTTTACATTTAACTAACCATAGCTGCGAAATTTTAAAAATATATGGCTAATATTGAGTAAATGAATAAAAACTCTTTTAACGATTGAAAATTTTAACAAGATATATACAAGGAGTGTGCAAAGTAATAGAAGGAATTGGAGAAAATAAAAGCAAAATAACCTCACATTTTAACAAACCTTTTCTTAAGCCTGACAATAAAAATTACTAAATAATTCTAAGTTTCACATATAACAAGGTAAACATGAAGACCTAAGTCATGCTACTAACTATATAACTTCCTGCATGCCAGAGACGGTGACATGATGATGTATATTATAAGGTAACTGTTACATTTTACAGACCCAGCCCAAGAGCCCGGCAGATAGTGGGGATGGACACTTCAACTTGAGTAACACACCATCTTCCCTCAGGACTCCATGGGATGAGTGGACAAGGCTTTAAGGTATGTTGCTATTTGCCTCTTTACTTTTATACAACTTTACACTGCTTCCTTCCTCTATTTATAAACATATTCAGTGGAAGTGATTTTTAGGATACATTTTCATAAGGTTTGAACCAACGCGTTTAACTGTTATTCAATACAAACTATTGCGGCATTTAGACATTCTAGTTAAACCAAAATACTGTGAATAATTTCAAAACACTACAATAATTAAGAATTATGACACCCCAGAACCCTCCAAATATACGTGTAAAGAGAACGGTGCCCTCCCTAAGGGCTGTATCCTGAATGTGCAAGTTTGCTGATTTTATTTGTATTATGCACAACTGTGAAAAACTACTTAGCCCGTAGTTATTGGCGGTATTGGTTTTATAAATCTTATTTTCAATAGAATTTGGTAATTGTACATAGCAACAGAAATTTTCTACAAAACGATGTCTTTTTTGTAATTTATTATATCAAACGATTTTTTAATAGGGCTTCATATTTTTTGTAAGTTGGAAATAATTGTTTATGTTAAATACATTTTTAGTGGAAACCATTATTCTCTCTCTCTCATATATATATATATATATATATATATATATATATATATATATATAGATATATATATATATACACACACATATAAGTACACGAAGATAATAGGTCATCTGGAATGTAAAGAAATGGTTGCTATAAATGAACAAATACAAAAGCTATCACTAGAAAACCTGACTCTCAGCATTACAGTACCTTATATTACTTTTCTATAATGTAAACGTAGGGGTGAAGGCCAGTGGTTACAAACAAACTGTTTTCAAGGACCCATCGGTCGCTACATTGACAAAGGCCCCTCAAATTCTCAAGCTTAAATTGTAGAATACACTCATAATAATTTGAGTTATATTAGTTATTAGTAAGTAATTTATGGTTTGCCTACCCACTTACTTTAAGGCGGAATCTGTTCTTATATACGAAAAGTAAATTTGATGCTACCACAAGATTATCACAAGTAGATTCAAGAAATTTATTGAATATGTTAATGTTACGGTCCGAGTTGACAATGGGACAAATCTCTTGGTACGGCCGTCCTCAACAAATAAAATTAAGTGCTACTATAGGCAAGTTTGTAAATATTTACAAGTGTTTAGCATTAATATTTTGTTTGGAGTAAGGAGTTAATGAAGTAAACACAAGAATCAAATTTAGTCAGTTTTAATTGCGACAAACATAAAAGCACTATTGAATAAAAATGTAATAAGAAAATTAATAATATTAGTTCAAATTTATGATTATGCATTTGAAAGATATCATAACTTGATAATAATGATTTCAGTGAGATGAGTTGAATCTGTACTTTGAGTTCATGATTTCAAAAATGTTAGGTCCCATACTTGAAACTTTTACTCTGAAATCATACTGCATATCAAGCCGATTCCTATATTTATTTTTCATGAAGTACATAGTTAAGGATGCCTGTTCGAATGGCTAACGTCAAAAAAAAAAAAAAAATAGAAAACAATATTGTTAACATAGCAATTACAAACCGTTACATATTTAATTGTAACAATTCATGCTAATGAAACATTCTAACCACTACTTTAGTTACAATAACTGTAAAACGTTTTCTTTTTGACGTTACCCATTTTTTAGTGTTTTAATAAATGGTTTATATTTATACGAAAATTCACTGTACGGAAACTTGCCCGTTATTGGGAGTGTAAACATGATTAGTAACTAAACTTACGTTCGAGGGGGGTCCATTTGGCTCTGGGGACAGACAAGGCGGGTCTCTAGATCTTACCATCAGCTCCTATCTACTCCCATCTTGAGAAAGGTTACAACCAGCTCTAGCATGCTTGTCTGCACTCTCGTTGAAGTCAAGGCTCGATTGCTTGAGACCCTTTATCCAGGAAACCCATTATTTCTGGTTAAAATTTGGAGTATGGGTTCTTTGCACCGGACAAAACATCAATTTTTTGTGGTAATATAGAGGAAATAGCGTGCAATGCTGAAGATAAAAGAAAAACTACCTTAGCTGTAGCGGTGCTACTCGAAAGCCTTTAAGTGACATGAAAAATGGTTACCACTTGATATTCAATGTGATTTCCGTGTAAATCACTGGAACCCCTTTCGAACTCAGCATTTATAATGCAGATGGCCATCAGTCACTGCGGTTTTATGTTGGATGACGCTGGCCAGAACCAGATTCACTGGAATATTAGGAGCTCCCGAGGGATTTGAGGGGAAGGTAAGGCCTATCCCTCACCCTAATTGATGATCTCCTCAGGGAGAACCAGGCCTATAGCGGTTTATTTTGAATATTAAGAGGGACATTGGCAATGCGCTACCTTGTGCGGTCAAAAGGTTTCGACCCTACAAAAATTCAATAGAAACTAAATATGTAAATATAAAATATAAAAAATATTTATGTTACAGTAGTTATTTAATCGTACAACAATAAAACAGACGCTGAATTTACATTACCATGGTTTCCTAAAGACATTTTGAATCATATTTTTTCAGTTTGAAAACAAAAATATGAAACTTAAAACCTTTTGGGGACTGTGTAAGTACTATTTAAGTTATTTATCCTAATTGTGCTTATGTCACTATATATTCGTGGCCTCTAGACGGTATAGTTAGTCAATTACGAATAAACCACTGTTAGAGTCGAATTAGACCTCAGATATACATAGGGCTTAGTATAGTCTAGCTAGAACATTTTGTACTTAAACAGTAATGCAGTTATATTTTATTTAGGTAAATATAGTGATCATCTTTGTTCTCTGTTAAATGGTAAATTTTAAGGTTTCCAACTTATTGCCGAAAATGTAGATATTGTTCTTTTTATCAAGACTAAGTAACTGATCGCATTGCTAAATAACTATTAAAACTATATAAATGTCCCATCAGTGTATTCTAGAATTAGTTTGTTTATTGCTCGTATATTTATTTCTATTAGTCTAAGTATATAAATCATTTCGCTATATTTTATTTACAAATGGAGACGTATATTTATGTATATTAATTGTTTATGGTAAGACCACTGTTAGTGAAACCCATTATTCTCTCTCTCGCTCTCTTCCTACCTCCTATATAGACACATATATGTACACGAAGGTAATAGGTCATCTGGAATGTAAAGAACGGTTTGCTAAAACTGAATAAATACAAAAGATATACCTAGGAAACCTTATTTTCAGCTTTACCTTAAATTACTTTTCTATAAATTAAACGTAGGCGTGTAGGCCTGGTTACCAACAAGTTGTTTCCAAGGACCCAATGAGGGCATCGCTACAATGACAAGGTCCCCACAAATTCTTAAACCTAAATTGTAGACCACACACACAATAATTTGAGTTATGTTAGTTACTAACAAGTCAATTATGGTTAGCCTACCCACTTCCTTTAAGGTAGAAACTGTTCTTACATAAGAATATTAAATTTGATGCTACCACAAGTTTATTACAAGTGCATTCAAGAAGTTTGATTTTATTTAAGATACAAAATATAAAACTAACACATGTTAAAGTTCGTAGGTCCAGGCGAAATTTATTAAACCTATTTATATTAATATTTTGCTTGGAGTAAGGAGTTAATGAAGTAAACACAAAAATCAAAAGTCTGTTATAATTGCAACAAATCATATCTTAACAATGATTTCCGTGAGATGAGTTGAATCTGTCCTTTGAGTTCATGATTTCAGAAATGTTAGGCTCCATACTTCACACTTTTACTCTGACGTCATACTGCATATCAGGCCGATTCCTATATTTATTTTTCATGAAGAACATAGTTGAGGATGCAAGTTCACATCTGTAGGTAGTTGGAAAATGTAGTATTACCTTCATTACCTTATTGCTAAGTGTTTTGTAGTCTTTTTGTACTGGCAACGAAAATTCTACAATGATCTTTTTAGTGGACCACTATCGGTCAGTTCAAGTCGATCTTTTTCCTCTTCTGGAGGACTCTGAATCTTTTATATTCCAGAGAAAGCAGAACGGAGTTCTAATCCAACTCTCATTAGGATCTGGTCCAGGAAAGTATTCCCTGAAAGAGGTTGCTAAACTTAAAAGGAGGTCAGTTATGCTTTGCTTTATTTGGTATATTAAGTTTTCATCAGAAGGTTCCAAAAACTTTAATAGTGGAAATATTTGTAAGAGAACATTTATCAACCTTTGTTGCCCACAACAGACATTTTTAAACCATGGAACAGACCTTGTATTCAACTTTGATCGTATCTATATTATTACCTTGTAAGCATAGAATACAAAATTTCAAACGTTCAAACACAGCTAAGTAAGCAGTCACACAAAGCCAAGAAATGTCTAAGTAAATCTCAATACTTGGTATCAAGAAGGAAGATTCTGACCTCAGCCTTTTCAGTACCACCTCGAGACAGCCACCTTACTTCGGTATGGATAACATGCGGAGCATTCTCACTGCCCAATAACAAGGAAAACAATCTAGACTACACAGCTTTAATGTAGTTAATACGTTTTAACTACCTCATTGAGAGTTTTATGCAACACTTCAGGCAGTCTCTTGGATACCAAAGCTTCTCGGTAAATCCAACGGTCGGATACGGCCGCAGTGAATGTGTTAAATATAAATATTTTAATATCAGTGACATCTCACTGACCCCTAACACATTGCCTGCGGTCCCATAGGGGGTAGTTCCAGTTGGGAACCACTGGGGTAGGCACCCAGAGCGTGCTTCCACTTTTGCCGATGTTAATTCCTTAGCTGGCAACGCACGAAGTCACGTATTTGGTTTCTTCATAATTATCCAAAGGTTTTCCGCACTTTTTGGCAAAGAGTGTGGCCGAAGATAAAAAACGTGCATCAAACCCATTCATCTCAAAAACTGTTGCTATCACTTTTTAAAAGCCTAGAAATGATTTTTCTATCTTGTATTTTGCATTACAGTTAGAGTGATGCAAGTCTATAGATTGGTTATTTTCTTCTGTCTTTTTTTGTTCATTTTCCTTTACAATATGGTAGAGAAATGTTTCTGCATAAGGGGTGGGTTTGTTGTTGGTACCCCCATTTCTCAATATTCACAAAACTCGTAAGCAACACCACACCGTTAAGAAACTATGCCCATACTAAGGTAGGAGCTGTGAGGCAGTATATATATATATATATATATATATTTATAAAGAACAAAAGTCAATATACATATATATATATATATGTATATATATATATATATATATATATATATTACAATATATATTCTTGTGTATTAATAAAGAACTAAGTCAAAATACAAATACAAGAACTAAAATTAAATTTACAATTCAAACCTTTTCGTTGGCTAACAGTACCAACGTTTTAAGCTATTTATCATCCATTAGCCAAAGCCTCTGTATCGATGCACTTGGGCTATGCCCCTTCCCATGTAGAACCCCGTTTCCCTCCCTCACAATTGCCTCCTACTTCACAACAATTGAAGACATATAAGCTATTTATCATCCATTAGCCAAAGCCTTTGTATCGATGCACTTGGGCTATGCCTCTTCCCATGTAGAACCCCGTTTCCCTCCCTCACAATTGCCTCCTACTTCACAACAATTGAAGACATATAAGATATTTATCATCCATTAGCCAAAGCCTTTGTATCGATGCACTTGGGCTATGCCTCTTCCCATGTAGAACCCCGTTTCCCTCCCTCACAATTGCCTCCTACTTCACAACAATATAAGACATATAAGTTTATCATCCATTAGCCAAAGCCTTTGTATCGATGCACTTGGGCTATGCCTCTTCCCATGTAGAACCCCGTTTCCCTCCCTCACAATTGCCTCCTACTTCACAACAATATAAGGCATATAAGTTTATCATCCATTAGCCAAAACCTTTGTATCGATGCACTTGGGCTATGCCTCTTCCCATGTAGAACCCCGTTTCCCTCCCTCACAATTGCCTCCTACTTCACAACAATATAAGACATATAAGTTTATCATCCATTAGCCAAAGCCTTTGTATCGATGCACTTGGGCCATGCCTCTTCCCATGTAGAACCCCGTTTCCCTCCCTCACAATTTCCTCCTACTTGACAACAATTGAAGACATATAAGGTATTTATCATCCATTACCCAAAGCCTTTGTATCGATGCACTTGGGCTATGCCCCTTCCCATGTAGAACCCCGTTTCCCTCCCTCCAATTGCCTCCTACTTCACAACAATTGAAGACATATAAGCTATTTATCATCTATTAGCCAAAGCCTTTGTATCGATGCACTTGGGATATGCACCTTCCAAAGTAGAACCTCGTTTCCCTCCCTCACAATTGCCTCCTACTTCACAACAATTGGAGACATATAAGCTATTTATCATCCATTAGCCAAAGCCTTTGTATCGATGCACTTGGGCTATGCCCCTTCCCATGTAGAACCCCGTTTCCCTCCCTCACAATGCCTCCTACTTCACAAAAATATAAGACATATAAGTTTATCATCCATTAGCCAAAGCCTTTGTATCGATGCACTTGGGCCATGCCCCTTCCCATGTAGAACCCCGTTTCTCTCCCTCACAATTTCCTCCTACTTGACAACAATTGAAGACATATAAGCTATTTATCATCCATTAGCCAAAGCCTTTGTATCGATGCACTTGGGCTATGCCCCGTCCCATGTAGAACCCCGTTTCCCTTCCTCCAATTGCCTCCTACTTCACAACAGTTGAAGACATATAAGCTATTTATCATCTATTAGCCAAAGCCTTTGTATCGATGCACTTGGGCTATGCCCCGTCCCATGTAGAACCCCGTTTCCCTTCCTCCAATTGCCTCCTACTTCACAACAGTTGAAGACATATAAGCTATTTATCATCCATTAGCCAAAGCCTTTGTATCGATGCACTTGGGCTATGCCCCGTCCCATGTAGAACCCCGTTTCCCTTCCTCCAATTGCCTCCTACTTCACAACAGTTGAAGACATATAAGCTATTTATCATCTATTAGCCAAAGCCTTTGTATCGATGCACTTGGGCTATGCCCCGTCCCATGTAGAACCCCGTTTCCCTTCCTCCAATTGCCTCCTACTTCACAACAGTTGAAGACATATAAGCTATTTATCATCCATTAGCCAAAGCCTTTGTATCGATGCACTTGGGCTATGCCCCGTCCCATGTAGAACCCCGTTTCCCTTCCTCCAATTGCCTCCTACTTCACAACAGTTGAAGACATATAAGCTATTTATCATCTATTAGCCAAAGCCTTTGTATCGATGCACTTAGGATATGCCCCTTCCAAAGTAGAACCTCGTTTCCCTCCCTCACAATTGCTTCCTACTTCACAACAATTGAAGACATATAAGCTATTTATCATCCATTAGCCAAAGCCTTTGTATCGATGCACTTGGGCTATGCCCCTTCCCATGTAGAACCCCGTTTCCCTCCCTCACAATGCCTCCTACTTCACAACAATATAAGACATATAAGTTTATCATCCATTAGCCAAAGCCTTTGTATCGATGCACTTGGGCTATGCCCCTTCCCATGTAGAACCCCGTTTCTCTCCCTCACAATTTCCTCCTACTTGACAACAATTGAAGACATATAAGCTATTTATCATCTATTAGCCAAAGCCTTTTTATCGATGCACTTGGGATATGCCCCTTCCAAAGTAGAACCTCGTTTCCCTCCCTCACAATTGCCTCCTACTTCACAACAATTGAAGACATATGAGCTATTTATCATCCATTAGCCAAAGCCTTGGTATCGATGCAACTGGGCTATGCCCCTTCCCATGTAGAACCCCGTTTCCCTCCCTCACAATTGCCTCCTACTTCACAACAATTGAAGACATATAAGCTATTTATCATCCATTAGCCAAAGCCTTTGTATCGATGCACTTGGGCTATGCCCCTTCCCATGTAGAACCCCGTTTCCCTCCCTCACAATGCCTCCTACGTCACAACAATATAAGACATATAAGTTTATCATCCATTAGCCAAAGCCTTTGTATCGATGCACTTTGGCCATGCCCCTTCCCATGTAGAACCCCGTTTCCCTCCCTCACAATTTCCTAGTACTTGACAACAATTGAAGACATATAAGCTATTTATCATCCATTAGCCAAAGCCTTTGTATCGATGCACTTGGGATATGCCCCTTACAAAGTAGAACCTCGTTTAACTCCCTCACAATTGCCTCCTACTTCACAACAATTGAAGACATATAAGCTATTTATCATCCATTAGCCAAAGCCTTTGTATCGATGCACTTAGGATATGCCCCTTCCAAAGTAGAACCTCGTTTCCCTCCCTCACAATTGCCTCCTACTTCACAACAATTGAAGACATATGAGCTATTTATCATCCATTAGCCAAAGCCTTGGTATCGATGCACCTGGGCTATGCCCCTTCCCATGTAGAACCCCGTTTCCCTCCCTTACAATTGCCTCCTACTTCACAACAATTGAAGACATATAAGCTATTTATCATCTATTAGCAAAAGCCTTTGTATCGAAGCACTTGGGTTATTTCACCTTGTGAACCTTTTATCCATTTTTTAATTAATCCAGTTTCCAATTATTTCCAAGCATTTATCATTTTCCTTTCACCAAGTATTCTTCTCACTCCATGCTCTCAACAAATATATCTTTCTTGTAGGTCTCTTTATACACGTTTCTACAAATAATTATTTTGTCTAATATTCTGGAAAGAGTGTTTCTGGAAAACAAAAACACATATCAATACTATGAAACAGTCTTTGTTCTTGTTGCCAGTTTCTTCCTATTCTTCTTTCCTCTTTTTCCACACTTTACTGTTTCTTTCTCTCTCCTAAATCTCTCGCCTTCTCTCCTCTTTTTACTCTGTATTTTCGTCTCTTTCCCTTCAATGCTTCTTTCTGCTATGCTGTCTTTCTCTCTTCCTCTCACTCTTTCTCTCTTTCACACACAATAATATCCGTGTTTAAGTTTATCTTCATCAATAGGACGAAGATGGCTCTCTTAAAAGCAAAATATTTGTGCCATATTATCTGATGTGCGATGTTGGTAGCATAACAGCAAAATATAATTTAACAAGACTTCCAATTTAATAAAAATAAAATAAACGAAGTGGAAATTTTGTTGTAAATAAATAAATGTGCACAGGAAGACAAATATTTAGTTTGATTTGTTGGAATACGTGAAGAGCATGTGGAGCTCTGCGTCAGGCAACTGAAAATGGGACATTGCTGTGAGGGGTTTATCATTGTATTGAAGGGATACAAGGGCTGGAGATGGCCAGATGGTTACCCGTAATTTTATCGTATATACAGAGAGGACAGGTGGAGGAATCTGCTAAGACCAATCGATGTTGGGACCGTTTATAGAGCTGAATGAATCTGGTTAACGTAAACGGAGACTTCCTTGAAAACGTTTATAGCCAGGTTAAGCATGTTTGTCTGCTTAATCCATTATAAAACTATCTCTTTTCTGCGTAAAAGTTGGAATATGGTTTCCTTGCATCTTCGACGGCATCGCCTTTTTTGAGGTAATAGAAATAGCCTGCAACTCTGAAGTAGAAAGAAAGACCAATTTACTTGTATCGATGCCAGTTGATAGCCTCTCTGAGGCATAACAAATTGCTGAAACGTCGCCTTTAAAGTGGTAAACCTTCTGGAAACAAGGCTTCGATGAAGGTTCTATAGAATCCAGCACCACGTGTCTCTACTGGGGTAGATCCGTCCTTGTAAATTTTGGTCCATTCGATGTCAGGGTAGTTGTTAGCCAGTATTTCTAATGTAGTTGACTTCAAGAGACAGTGCAGTGTTCTGCTTGGCAGAACCGGGTTTACAGAAATATCTGGCATCTCCCGTGGGATATGAGGGCATCAAAAGGGCCGACGCTCACTCCGATTGGTATGAGACTGCTACAGAACGAGAGCTTTCGGTTGTAACTTATTTTGAGTTTCAAGCCGGACATTGGCAGAGCGCTACATTTTCCCGAGGTTTCCGACCTAGCATGACATTTCAAAAACTTTCCGTAATAACTAAATTATTATGTAATTATTAAAATTACACAAATATTTATATCTCTGTACCCAATAAAAAACGTAAAACATTAAGGCATAGACTACATTTACATTACCATGGTTTACTGAAGACAATTGAGTCATATTGTGTTAGACTAAAAGCAAAATTATGAAGCATAAAATCATTTAAAGTTTTAGTAAGTTTAATCAAATTAATTATCAGTATTTTAGTTATAACAAAATGCATCCCAGACACCTAGACGGTATATGACGGCAATCACAAATAAACCATTAGGGTAAGTCAGGTTAGGTCTAAAAACTAATAGGTATACTTGATGTCGACATTTACTCGCCCGAAGGTCCGCATATCTACTTTATGTAGGCCTAAGCTTTGGTTAAACGGTACGTTTCCAAGGTTTCTACCTTCTTGATAGAAATGTACATATTGTACATATTATTATATATAAAACAACATCGCAATATTAAATTAATACTACTAAATAAGTGCCACAGTAAATTACTTTAGAATTAGTTGATGTGTATTATTTTACCATTGGCCAAATTATTTGAATCGGTTCTCTATATCTAGTTCACTTTATTATATTTACAAATGGTAATTGGGGGGGGGGGAGTATTGATATCCGTTTAGTAGTTAGTATTTTTCTTGCTAATGTCAGTTATAAAGCTTTTTGCTTCTGACAGTTCTGATACTTCTTTAGGTGTGAGAATAGAGAAACCAAATTACAGATAGAAATCGTAATTTTCCTAATACGCACCATCCTGAATCTTAATCACTTTGGTTTCGCAGATTCTCTTGTCACTCACTTGAAGGGCCAATATAAAAGAGTAAATTCAAAAGTAAATGCTTAAATAGGTTGGTTATCTATTCTCTATATAGTGCAAGTTTAAAACTGGTAATTTTGTTTATTTTTTAGTCCTAAAATACATGATTTCAGAGATAATACTCTGTCCTCCATTCTATGGTTCTTCCATTGCTTTATGTTTTATATTCAAACACTCTACTTTTCGATTTAAGACTATCCGAAATTCAGAGGATGTACAATGGATTTTCTGTATGATAGGATTTATTCTTTTAAAAATACCTCATATTGGTTATATTTAATATATACATTTTAGTTGGAGCTCCCGATTGATTTGACAGAACCTAAAGTCTATGCATCCATGCAAACATGGGACCATCCAGTGGCAGAGCGGTTGTTAGTCAGCATTTATAATGCAGATGACCATCAGTAATTGCGGTTATATATTGGATGATGCCGGGTAGAACCAGTATCACTTGAATATGAGGAGCTCCCGAGGGATTTGAGGGGAACGTAAGGCCTATGCCTCACTCCAATTGATGAGCTTCTCAGTTAGAACCAGGTCTGTAGTGGTTTATTTTTTAATATTAAAACATACATTGGGAATGCGCTACGTTCTTCAAAAGTTTTCGACCCTATAAAAATTCAATAATAATTAAATATGTAAATATAAAAGGAAAAAATATTTATATTACAGTATTTAATTAAATCGTACAACAATTAAACAATCGCTGTGTTTACATTACCATGGTTTCCTAAGGACATTTTGAATCATTTTTTCTTAGTCTGAAAGAAAAAATATGAAGCTTCAAAACTTTTGGAGACTTTGTAAGTTTCGATCAATTAATTTACCCTAATTTTGCTTATATCACTATATATTCGTGCCCTTTAGACGGTATATCTCTTCAATTACGAATAAACCACTGTTACAGTGGAATTAGACATTATATATATATATATATATATAAATATATATATATATATATATATATATGTGTGTGTGTGTGTGTGTGTGTGTGTATGTATGTATGTATGTATGACGTCGACATTTAACCGGGCTGAAAATAGCCTAAGTAGAAGCTATTGTACTTGGACTGTTTTTTGTAGGTAAATATAATAAAAAACCTTTCCTTTGGTTAAATGTTACATTTAGACGTTTCCAACTTATTACCAAAAAGGGACATATTGTTCTTTTTATCAGATAAAATAACTAATTAGATAAATATCTAATAAAACTATATAAATGTTCCATCAGTGTACTCTAGAATTAGTTTATTTATTGGTCTTGTATTTATTTCTATTAGCTAAAGTATATGAGTCTATTCCTTATATTTTATTTACAAATGGCGACGTATATTTAGGCCTATATATATTAATTGTTGATGTTAAAGCACTGTTAGTGGAATCCATTATTCTCTCCACCCCTTTCTCTCTCTCTCATATATATAGGCTAATTCCTCTCTCTCTCATACACATTGGCCAGTGGTTACCAACAAATTGTTTTCAAGGACCCACTGGGGGCATCGGTCACTACATTGACAAGGACCCCCCAAATGCAATAAATGCTTAAATAAGTTGCTTATTCTCTATATAAGGCTAGTTTAAAACTGGTGAATGTTGGAGAAAGAAATTGTTATTATTTTTTAGTTCTAAAATACATTATTTCAGAGATAGTACTCTGCCCCTCATTATATGGTTCCTCCATTGCTTTATGTCTTATATACAAACACTATACTTTTGGATTTAAAAGCTGCCCGACATTCGGAGGATTTAAAATGGATCTTCTGTATGATAGGAGTAATTCTTTTAAAATTACCTCATATCAGTTATATTTAATTTTTACAGTTATATTTCAATATAATTTCGTTTGATATCTTGATCCTTCGTAATGCCTAGTTAAAAAAATAATAATTTGTGTCTATGTGTGTGTTTAGAATGGCACAACCGATATTGTATAACTAGTAAAACTCTAGCTTTAATAAAAGAATGTCTTATCTTGTTCCAGTCACGTGCTGCTTTGGTGCAAAGAAGAGGAAGGAAAGGGGAGGTAATTACTATTAAGTTGTTTTAACTTTACCTAGAAATAATGTAATTTAGTAGTTTTATTAAAATCCACTAATATAATTAAAATAGTTTTACAGCTTGTTCCGAACGCGTATATTTGTTCGGTTTCCAATATTTGCTGGGTTTAAGCTAAATATTGGGATCCTCATCCCATGTTTTGAATGTAATTGTAATGTTCTTTTGAATATATTCAAATATTATAGCATCATATTACGGCTGCCAGATTTAGAATTTTCATTTTGTGGTTCTTGTAAGTCTCCGCCTTTAATTCTACTACTACCATATTATATTTCTAGGAGAAAATACATGAAGTTTAATAAAACTATAGATCCAAAGTATTAAAGTTACTGTATAAATATTATGTAATTAAAATATTAGATTTAAACCATTAGCACACCCGTGTCCCTAAATAATTTTAATTTTATTAATCACATAAGCAACAGTTTAAAACCATCCGAACTTTAAATTTAGTAAATGTGTTAAATCTTACTGAGACAGAACGTTTGCGATCGCTATGTGCCGCTCTTCATCCGTGTCTTCTGCTTGGAGAGGTCGGGTCATGCGGTGGCGGTTTCAAAGGTAGGTTTTCGATAGTATCAAAGAGTGTGTGTGATTTGTATTGTGTTTGTTCGTTTAATATGTTTGTACTTTGTGTTTTTGTGTGTCTGTTCGGGTAGTCCGGATAGTAATAAACTATTGTTAAAGGATTAATAAGATTCACCAAACGTAATGAACTACAAAATTCAATTTATTCAATTCAATTCATAGTTAAGAAACTATGAAAAATAAAAACAATAGCTATGATGTAGAATAAAATTATTTTTTTAAAATTCATCAACATAGGAGCTAATAATTATGTATATCACAATATGCATGTCTGTAGGCTTTTATTTTACCTGACAGTTTATTATCGTATTTATATTGTTTATAAATATCGTATTATTTGACAAGATTTATTCAAATGTCTACCTTTACAGTAGTTTTCGATGAGGACATGCTTAGCTATTTGTCAAGCGCATACCCGAGAATAAAGTTTGTTCCTATTCTCGAGGTGATTCCTGAAGATGATGAAGAAGAGAAAGCGGAAATAGTTTATAAAAAAGCTACAATAATTTCTACAAGTGAATCCGCACTATTTCCGCTAAAGATTGAAGTCCCTGCGTTCTACAGGACTCAGTCGTTTTGTAAGTTACTTTTATTTGTTCCTTACATTAGGAAAAATTATTGTAAAATATTTGAACTGTGAGAGATTGTAGCAAAGTGTCGTTGTCTATCAAAGGGCAGTCAGTTGAAGAACCTTCGGCAAAAAAGGGTTACTGCACGTACCTGGTATACCATAAATAATAATATGCTTCGAAAGACTACATAGTAAGGAAAGTGGACTCTATCTCTGGAGAGGAGAGTTACATTCGTCATCGAGAGACTCTGCGATTTATGGAGAAAAATCTCTACAAATGCATAAAAAGCAAGTCCAACTAACACCTGCAGCTTGGGAAATTTTCAGAATTTCCCACCGAAGCCAAAGATAAAGTGAAGCAGGATTCGTTCTGATAAGACAAAAGAAAAACTAGCGACATAAGGTAGCCAATAAAATTTGAAGAGGATGTAACCCACATGGAAACTATCCAACATAGTTTAACATTGTCCAGACGAACATTTAAAAAAACTTTACATAAATATGTATTGAAAAACTGTTGATCTGAATTCAAATTTATTTTTAATATTTATTTTCTATTCACAGAATGCTGAAATGAATGTCTACCCGCTTACATGTTCTTTGTCTCGACCATATCTTCGAAATTACCCCTTTCGACACAACCTTTTCTAAATCTCTTGAAGAACAGGGTCATTTCAGGTGAGCAACGAACAAAATTACTTAATAAAATAAAACAATACACTAAATTGTATGTTGGTCAGGTACAAAAAACTTTTTATTTATATTTTTAAATCAATATACATTATTTTGTAAATTATTTTATGCTAAATAAAATGTTAGTTAATACACCCCGGGTGGACGGTGTAAGTGAATTTTATGCGTTGTATTTCGTGAATAAATGGGGTTGATGTTTAAATTTATACGGTTAAATTTTCTTTTTTGAACAAGTAATTTATTGTTCTTTGCAACATCTAACTTGTGGGTTACACGTTTCTAAGTCCGATGTTTTCATAAATTCACAAAACATTGCCAAGTACTATTAAATTGTGAGGTTTTTCTCAAGAAAGTGTCTATTCTTGAAGTTTATAGAACGTATTAGATTCCAGTAAGGGTACAGGCACAGGCAAAACTAATGTCAGTTATTTCAATGATTTATTAGATGATTGATTTTTTGAATCTTCTAAGTAAATTATTGATAACAACAAAATATAATCTATTACCAGCACTCGACAAAGTGTGGAGTCTTGCGCCGAAGAAAGAGAGAAGTTTTCTCGAGTAAGCTTTACTTTATCAATACATTTATACACTGAAAACGTTTCCTAATTATTTCCTTAGGAAGTTCTGGTACATACGTCACAACATGTCGGTTAGAGTTTGTTGCCTAAAGGTGTCCTAAGGGAGTAAAGCTAGCTCTAGCCTTGCACATTATTGCGTCACATACGCCCTTAACCTCTGGTAACCCTGCACTTCTTATTCACAAAAATTGTCAATGTCTAATATACCTTGCATTTATATTACTCTATTTAGACAAAAAGTCTAATACTCAAGTATATGAAATTCATATTGCTTAAATGGTTGAAAACGGAAATTTGGAATAATTAACTAGGGGCAAGTAGGGACAAATGCCTGTATTCATATTGATACAAATTTTAAACTTTTGTATAATTTTATTTTTAATAAAAATTGAATTTCATATAATTCAATTTTTTCAAAATAAAATTTGTTTGTGAATTATATTTTATGTGAAAGCGTTTGGTTATGATATTCGTTTACAAATCATATTCAGGTATTTTTCATTGCAATATAAAAATCCCTCCCCAAATCCTTATAAATATAAAACTACCACGTGGTACAATTCGTAGATCCAGGCGGAATTTTTTTAATCCTCTTTATATTATTATTTGTTTAGAACAAGGAATTAATGGAATAAAAAAAAAGTAACACAAGTTTGTTTTTTTCGCGATAAACAGAGAATAAATATAATAAGTATAATAATAATATTAATTATTCAAAATTGTTATAAAATGCAATTACATATTCTCACAACTTAACAACAATTGTAGTGAGATGAGTTGAATCTGTCCTTTGTGTTCATGATTTTGGAGAAATGTTAGGCTCCTTACTTGTCACTTTTACTCTGACGTCATACTGCATATCAAGCCGGTTCCTATATTTATTTTTCATGAAGCCCGTTGTTACGGATACAGTCTCGCGATCGTGTTATATAAAAATACATTTCAATTTCAGTGACATCTCTCGAACCCCTAAGACATTGCTCGCGGACCTCTAGGGATCGGAACCACTGCTTTAGAGGTAAATAGTGCAGAACTTTCCTCAGAAGTAAATATACTTGCGGACTGGGAATTTTCTAGTGCCGTTTCGTACTTCGTTGAAGCCGCTACAGGATGTCCTACTTCATTGGCGTAGTAAGAAAGAAAGGTTCATAGCTATTTCAAAGTAGAACAATCCGGATAAGACGCACTAATAATACAAACCATTTGAGGGATTCTCAAACTATGTCAGAACTGGGCCGTATGTCATATAATTTCCACACCCCTCCCCCAGCCCCGAAACGTCAGTATCGTGACCTCTAGACTAGTTTTTAGTTTTACGTTTTTCATTTTGTAGGAAAAACTACATGGAACATTATCTTTCTTTACTCTTCAGGAGAAAATAACCTATTATAATATAGTAGGGATGGAACGGCTCCTAAGCTTTTCGATTCTATTACCAATTTCGATTCTAAATCTTTTCTTTCTATTCTAGATATTTAGGTCAATTCTCGATTTTTCTTGTTATATATGCCTCCATGATATTCTCTAATAATAATTTAGCTTACAATATAGTGAAGCGTTTTGAAAACTCTGTTTTAATATAATAGGCTACAGAAAACGTTGTTTGTTATGATTATGAATAGGAATATCTGAAATAATAACAAATATATAGGATAAAAGTGACAAATAAACGGACCATGAGTGCTTGCGATCGTCTTTGTTGTGGTTCGTTACAAATATTAATAAGATTTTTGTGATCACAATTTGCGTTTAAATCCATTCAAAGCAACTAATACATAAATAAAACATAGTTGATGATTAGTTAGTTTCCCAATAAATTACACAGTTCACTTATTTTAACAATTTAAAAAACAAGAATCGGAATCGGCGCTTTAATCAATGCAGAATCGAGTATCGACTATCACTAGATACCATTACAATCAACGACTCCTGGAATCGAGAAACGGAATCGGTGCATCTGTATAACATAGTGTACTTCGGTCTGGGCGACGATGTAGCTATAGAAAAATCATTGTACATAAAATTAATTTGTACTAAATATATAAAATAGCGGTGTGCTCGTAAAATTTGTCAAGTGTGATGCACTTTAATTCCATACAATTTATATTAAATAAAAGGAATAAATCTTTTTAAAATACACGATACGAAGTTACAATGAATCTTTTTATTCTGATTTAGCTGCCACCAGAGTCATCGAAATTCTTCTTGCTTTGACGCCGGCCTAGGATCGGCACCCTTTCGGCCTAATCATCAAAATTCATGGGATGTAACCAACCCGCGTCCGTGCACCGCACACGTACATCCCGGGGAACGGAACTACGCCGTTTGCAAAATGGGTTTGTAGCAAACAATAACGGAGGATTTTAACAAACTTGAGTACTACAGAACTGAGGTAACTGAAGTTTAACTGCATTCAAAGACTAACCATAAATTCTTACGCGATATAAAACATTGACAGAAAGATTTCCTCCCGGGATGTGCGGAAGAAGACGGACGAAGCAACAGTGAAACACAATTTTAGTGAATAAAAGTAGAGCCGACCAGGCAGAAAAATCCAGTAAACAATCAAACCAGAACTTCAAAATTACAGCAAAAATTTCAAATAAAGTAAATGAAGCAGAGCCTTAAAATGCAAAAAGAACGCCAATAGAACACGTTGACATTTTTGTAACAAGAAATATAACTTTCAGTCATTTTGTGTTATTGCCGTGTTGACTTTTTTTTAAATCTAATACATTATTATAAGTATATATATAAATTTATATATATAAAACTTTAAAATCTAAAATTTTATTCGTAAATTCTAAACAAACAGGATTTAACTACAAATTTCATGCCCTATCCAAATACCTAATAACTAGAATGTGTAAAGAAAAACCATTCTAAAGAAGGGACAGTTTTGTTCATTTG
Organism: Prosapia bicincta; assembly: GCA_036971475.1. Lineage (NCBI taxonomy): Eukaryota > Metazoa > Arthropoda > Insecta > Hemiptera > Cercopidae > Prosapia > Prosapia bicincta. The sequence continues at coordinate 49,009,710 of JBAIZL010000003.1, read as the reverse complement.
GATGAGAAGTAGAATACAAACAGTGAAAGGAAGTGAAAATGCAGCTAGGAAGACCATTGGCATTGGAAAATACCAGCAAGAATATATCGTATTATAGGTCACAATGTATCATAAGAATTTTGTGATTGGAGGAAGTCTAACCACCAGAGGAGGAGTAGCCAGAGAGGGAAGCAGAAGGCAACGAAGCCAGTTTTTAGCGTCGTATGAGTAGTTAACCCGGAAAGTCGTTTCGAACTCGCTATGCTTTTTAAATTAAAGTGTAGAAGAATCATAAGGCCTAAGTTCGTTTGTAGGGGTAGCCTGTTAGCCTAATATGTGAGTTTCCCAACCATTGTAGGGATTTTAATCTCAAAATGTGGTCTTTTTATCAGAATTTGTGTTGCGTTTTCTAAATATTGAAGTCAGTAAAAAAAGCGCAGCGAAATTTGTAATTCGAATGTAGAAGCAGAGCAGTGACTAACTTTCAAGTTACCAAGGTCAAATTTAAATATTTTAAATTTTCGGTTCAAGAAAATTCTAAAGAAATCCAATATCTAAAATTTAAGCCTAAAGTCGGAAAAGAATTGATATAGATAAAAAAGTATAAAGATAGTGAAATTATAACCTTGTGATAAATAAAGAACTTTCGAATTTTAAAAACTAAATTTGCGGTAACACATAAACACTAAAGAAAGAATTGAGGCAGAAGAGCGAAAACCAACTCAAAATAATACAGAGGCAAGGACTCAATCGGATCACAAAGTAGATCGTCCAAACCAACCTGAGAGGTCTGTTCCAAACTTGTACTAAGTTTTACAAGGATGCTGGAACCTGCTGGAATTATAAAAGGTTAGAGCTTTCTTCTTTCTTTCTAACAAGTGAAAAATTTAATTTTTTGGGGTTGTAATAGAGAATTAAAAAATTCTTTTGAAGTAAATTTTCATGTGTTTTTGTGTATGGTGGCTATATCTTGTTAGAACAAATAAGGCTTGAGACAAATACGACGCCATACTGGTTTACGTCATAAAACCAAGATGGCGGTATTAAACTAGTCAGATGTAAAGAAACGTTTAGAAATAGTCAAAAATGAAATAATCACTTCAACCTTAAATAAAGGTAGTTTTAAATGAGTACACGAATTATAACGAGTAAAAATGTTTGTAAAATTTTGCAAATTAAGAAGTAAATAAATAAAGGGATTTTTACAAAAATGTCAGGAATACTAGAGAAACCTTAACACATATAATTGTGCTACTTCTAGAGAACTAAACTGTTGGAAATTTATTTATATAAAATAATTATTATGTCTAGAGGGCTTTTGATTTAGAAATAAATGTGGTTATAGAAAATGTGTATCTAATTATGTTCTTGTTATTTAAAAATTAAATGGTTAGTTGTTTGATAGGAATTAGGGCAATTGTTAAATCAGTTGTAAATCCAATATATACAAAGCCAGTTAGAAATATACCAAATTTTGGGTCACACAGAAATGTCAGGCAACATAAATGAAATTTTTGAAATAATTTTTATGTACTTAAAATAAGGGGTTGAATGAATTATATTAACGCTTAACTTAATCTGTTTTGAAAAATAAATTCACTGTTAAGATTAAAAATAATTTTGTCTGAACCTTTTGTTTAGTATCCAGGGCCCATAAATATTTTTTTAGAAGGAAATATCATTAAGGGTTTATCCTTAGATAGGAAATAGGGTTAATCATCCTTAAAGTAATAACCATAGCAAACGAAATAGAATGTTATTATAAAATCATGGAAATAAGTTATTGTTTTGGCAACATACAAAGAAAGAATAAGAAGATTTTCAGGTTAGTTATTTGATTACAAATGTGAAAATTTCTGATATAATTATGATCTTTTAAGTATTTGTGATATTGTATGTGTGTGTTGTTTGTGTGTTGTGCGTGTGTTGTGTGTGTATGTCTGTTCGTGTGTGTGTGTGTGTGTGTGTCTGTTCGTGTGTGTGTGTGAGTTTGTGTGTTAGTCTATTTTCAGAAATACTTGTATACAAACATTCCAGATGTGTTTAACAAATACTCAGTTTAATAGGTGGATTCTGATAAATCTCCTCTTCAAACCTAATAACTTACAATATTTAATATAAAGTTATCAATATTCAATACTATCAGGCTCGTAGTTTATTTTTCTCACGCTAATTCCCTTAAGGAAACGCATTAAAACACAAAATAGAATGCAATATTTCCTTATAACCAGACAATAAACTATAATTTGCTGAGAAATATCAGTAAGTTGTGATTTTAGTCCAGGTAAAAAATTAAGATTTTTAAAAATTATTAGATTTTATTTTATTTATTATTGTTTGTAGTTTCTATTTAAATTTCATCACATAGTTCCGAATAACTATACATAGGTATTAAATATATGCATTTAGCATATAGTCAGTTTCTATATTTATAGGAATTAACATTGTAAACGATGGAAACATAACCTCTAAATTTAGAGGAAAGCCGTTGCTTAGCCTAAATGAAATTATTTGTTCCAGATGAGATTCACGCATGAACTAATAGAGGTTTACACGTACCGCAAGCTGGACCTAAAGTTTTACTCTGGAAAGGAAAATGGCGGAGCGCCTGTAGACGTTTACACTTGGAAAATAAAAGAACTCAAGTGAATGGAGAAGGTAAATTTATTATACTATAAAGTAAACGTTTCTAGCTTGATATTTACCCCGATAGGTTCTTTTGGCTTTAGACTTAGCGTTGTAGGATGACTTTCGTCGAGACACAACCTGAATTTTAACAAGGCAATGGCTCCTTGTTCAGTAAGTTTGGCGCACTTATTAAAAAAATTTTTTTCCTATTAATCAATAACTGAGTAACGTATTGAAGAAACTCAAAGCATTTATGTAGAAATTCTGTAAATTATTGCCTACAGTAACATTTCTTTCTATCGTCTTCTGTCTTGCTTAAAACGAAGTGTTGAGTTGAGCCGATATTCCGTCATGGAAAGTGTTACATCCCTGCTTGGCCTCACTTACAACAGAGATAATAAAATGTACACACTTAGAGGCTGCAACACAATTTAAAGAGACGACTTCACATACCTTGAGAGTTCACAGTATTGATAGTTGTTTAGTGTGTACAAAACATTTTGTCAGTCTAAAAACGTTTATCAATTCGTAAACGAATAATAAGACGGTAAAGTATGGGCTTTAAGACAAATCAATAAACAATAATGGAACTAACGTTGTGTGCTGTTCCTCACCCTACTATAGCAACAGGACTTTTATAGCACAATAGTATTATCTAATGAGAACTGCATTACTGCATAGAACTGCCTTACTGCCAAGGGCGTATGTATTGTACACTTGTGAGGCGTTATTGTGGTAATATATATTCAACCAACATGTATTTCAGTGCATTTTATCAATCTACATCTTGTGAAATTTCGTAAACTTTTCAGTTTATTTTCAACCACTCTTATATAATTGATAATTATAAGGTCAGTGATTCCATGACTCGGGCGTTTATCGGAGTCGCTTTCTTTTCTTTTATTTTACAATAAACCTTTTCTGTTCGTTACTATTTTTCTATAATTCTACGGTTTTACAAATCTCGACTAACATATCATTTGTGATTACTTTTATATTACATGTTCCTATAAATTACTTCTTCTTGTAGATAACCATTCTTTTCTTGTAGACAGCACTTACTTGTAGATTGCTTTTTACTATAGATTAAGTTTTCTTGTAGACTTCGTTTTATTGTATATTACATTACATTTTTGTGTAAATTCTTTGTTTTGTAGATTAATTTTCTTGTAGGAAACCTAATCTTGTAAACTACCTTCTTTGTCTTTGTGTGTGGTATCAGAACTTTGCTGGTATAACCCTTTATTCCCGTATATAAAGAGTGTTTAAATGGTAGTTGATTTCAATTTACATGTAGAATTGTTACTTCCTAGGCGTGCAATGGTGTGCACATGACCTCTAATGCAACATACAGCTTACACACAGTGAAGCATGTGGCATTATCGTTTTGCCAATAAATCCATTATAAACCTATTTCAACTTCTCCATTAGCGCCAGGTTCACTAGACAGTTCTTTATCCAACATCGAGTCTTTTTCACTTCCACGTGAATTTTTTTAAAGTTTCTGACTAAAAATATTTCTTGTTCCTAACTTTAACTTAAAACTTCTTTTTGTGCTTGATAATTGTTTAATCGTGTTCTTTGTAAAGTGTACCATTTCCCACATGCATAGACCTTCTCTCTGTACAGCTTTATTAAATAAGTTCTTAAAGTCATATAATTGCCATTGCGCTGAATAAAGACGCATCCTCTTCAGAGACTCTTCAGCGAAATGAACAAACATCAATCTCCTACACAATGTATTTTCAATTAGAAATAAAGAGCTAGTTATCGCCAGCATCAGTAAACATAAAAGACCGTTCTTTTTCGAGTCTTCTCCACTTTCAGATGAAGATGTTTCTGAGTAAATCTTTCTTGTTCTCCACGTCAACTTAAAATTTCTTTTCGTACGTAGTATTTTTTTAACGTGTAAATTATGAAGTGCACCATTTCACACATACATACTCTCTGTACAGCTCTATTATATAGGTTCCCAAAGCCAAATAACTGCCTCCACGTTTGATAACAAACATAGGTTGTTGGTGGCTGCAAGGGGAATGGAGTACTGTACACTACGTGAGGGTAAGTACAAACAGCAATCCCAATGGCTCTTCTGTACATAGCAATACTTATGTACTGTACTGTAATATTTTACAAATTATACAGTATGTAATATACATATGCAATTCCCGTATCTATGTACATGTACTCCTGTATACTGTAATTGTCTGTAAGTATAGTATTTAACACACCTAGTCCTGATTACCCGCGGATATGGAGGTACAACTGTAATCATATTAGTCCACATTATTATGCTTGTATTTTTACTTTTTTATTCCTCTTTATTTACAGTTTGAATACCTATAATAGTTTTTATTTAAAGGACAAAAACATATTAAATAACTTGTTTAATTAGCTACAAGCAGTGCCCCTTCTATTAGCCCGTACGCAATCTTTGACATTTAGTAACATTTTTTATAATTGAAGGGGCAAATTCTAGGATGCAGCGTAAAGTTTAAAACAATGTAATATTTTTTTCTTTACAAATTACATTGTTCTAATCGTGGCAACTAATAGTTTACTTAGGTATTTAATAGAAGAACTCACTAAGTTTATTGAAGCTTGCTTTCAGGAATTAGTTACAATTTTACCTAATAATACTTACTTTAAGTTAACAATGGATTTTACAAACAAATTGTAGGCTCTCCTGTGGGATCTAACACCTAGCCTATATAATCCAATGGAGAATGGGAGATCTAGAATATCTGGGAAAAGTAAAACACATTTGAGACTATATTAACTGCTTGAGAATGATATTTCACTGCCGTTCCCCCGAATAGAATGCGTGATGTAGTCGGTTTGTTTAGTAAATGTACTAGAGTTATAATAGAAATATGTAATTTAGGGTTCTCCTAAAGAGTGTATTAGCCTACCTTCGTATACATTACCTTATCACATACTTTGTAGCTATATATATATTTGTATTATATAAAAGGGGGCATGTTTTATATAAACCTCCGGTGTATAGAGTTTGTGTGTGTAACCAAGTTATTTTGCAATTTCTGCAAATTTGTGGAACCTAGGAATTAGGTTTCGTGTTTCCGTTGACTTTGTACATCGTCAGGCATAAGGTTTTAGCAATTTTGTTAACGTAACATAGATATAACTTTGCCTATAATATTTAAATCTAATTTTATAACGACTGAAATTAACTCATTGTCAGGAGTTATAAAATTAGTTTAATTTAAGCGTCTCTGAGGACAGCTTGGAATCTACTTTCTGCGCAGCTGTACCAAGTTAGAATAAAATGTTCACGTCGATAGTGACTGCCATAGCCGCTACATCTTGGTCGAATGTTGTCAAGATACAACTCTGACTGCAACTGTAAATACTACGTTAACTTTAGAAAATATTAAGCATGAACAACTCCACAGTAAAAGTGTCAGCCCGCTCTAACAAATCACTTTTGACAGAGCTTTTCCACTTATTCGTGACAGGAAACAATGAGTTTGTAGTTCCTGTAAAACGTTTAAACAAAGCATTTTTGCTCATCACGTAGAAAAATAGTTTAAATTCAACGTAGAACAAGGTGGTGCCAATAGTTTTACAAAATTTTGTCATGTTCTTTACATTTTTTACACGTAATTTATTGTTTTTTTATATTTTTGTAAGTCTTGTTTGGGAACCCCTGAGACCGCACAGCCCTCGTGGCAACCAACCTCTAGCGAGCTACCTCCGTCTCACTGCGTTGCGGTTAGAATCTCTAACACGAGTGAAGGCAACGGGATTGATTGCCCATGTACCAAGCTCAATGACTTTTTCCCTGGAGAATCAGGAGATAGTGAAATGAAACAAAACTGTAAGTGTCGCGCTAAGAGCGCGATGAAAAAACCCTGCCAGGTTACACTTACAAATACCTTGTAAGTTAGCCTATTGCTTCTTCTGCTGCCTACTCGAAACTGTAAAGGTATGCAGTCAAAATTAGTACTTCCGTTGGGGCTAAGCTACAATCCTGGGGATGTGACCCTATGTCAGCTGGAACATAACTGTGAAGCAGAATCTGTAAGTATACATATTTTAACTTTGTGTAATTTGGTTAGAGATAAGCGGGCAATGTGGAGAGCGGCCGTTTGTGTGTGTCGTGGGTGGGTAGGTGTGTATCTACCCAGTGAGGAAATGAGTGTTGATGTTGTATGTTCATGAGCCTGTTTGTAGAACCTTGAAGCTAAGTGTAGGAGGTGTTATTTGATGATAGGCACTTTTAAGTTAGTCTGAAGCAGTGTTAATCTTATACATCTAGGTGCCTTCGTGATTATTTTGGAATAACTGGAGTCTGCGTGTGCATGAGTTGCCTGCATAGCCCCAGACGTGTGAAGCGTACTTGAGTAACATAGATACGTATATAGTAGTGGTCACTCGTAGTGAAAGTAGGCGTTGTTATTCTAAGGAAATAGCTATGTTATTCTAATTGTCGCTCTCTTTAACATGTTGGTAATGTGAGGGTCCCAAGTCAGGCCTTTGTCGAGTATGACTCCCAGAGATTTGACCTAGTTCCCCCAGTGAAAGTCCTCGCATAATACTTTTATTGGTGTGTTGAGTTTCGTGTGTCCTACATTTGGAGAGAAGCAAAGCTCGTCACTTGGCCACGTTCACCCTATCTCTCCAGTAGCTCAGCCATGATTCTAGTACTGTAAGGTGGTCCTGTAAATTTGAGTGTATTAGATGTGGTTCCCATGACTGAGCGGATAACGCGGTGTCATCTGCAAATATGGCCACTTGTGTGTTGGGTGTTGACGGCATGTCATTGATGTAGATCATGAACAACACGGGCCCAATAATTGAGCCCTAAGTAAATTATTAGTAAATGATATCGTCAGGTGCTGCCCTCGACGGACTTACCTTGAACTATTACAATCAAGAATGCTATTTGCAGCGCGAAGTCAAGAACTAATCGTTTTTTTTATCTAATTACTCATAAACCACTAAATATTTGTTTTAAATTTAAGTCAGCAAACACTAATAATAGTTAGGCTACTCTAGTTGACAAAATATAAAGCTGACAATATATATAGGCAAACTATAGTAGGTTTACGTGTCCAGCTTTGCCCAGGATGTTGTGAGGGAACGTGAATGTGGAAGTAGGAGCTGTGATTATGGATGTGAAAGCGATAAAGATAAAGAAAGCCTTTGTGATATTGTAAATGCCATTTCCGTGCTCAATAATAATTAAACCATTGCATTTCAATATTTTGCCTAACCACAAAACATACAGGTAGTGTTTATTTCTGAATTTATTTATTTCAATTATTATTGACTAAACAAGACTGTTATACTTAGTCAATATAGAGGAAGGTTGTCTAATATCGGAGAGGGGGTGGTATCGGACAAATCATGTTTAGCCAGCAAACGACGAAAGGCAGCACCTATCTTGCCATCAGATTGTTTCTTTAAGGAAAACAGAGCCGTTGTCACCATATTGGATGATATCCCTGCGTCGTTTAGTTGCAGTGTCATGTTTTTTTTGTTTTTCGTGTTGGTTGCAGTACAAAGTTAGGTTTGGGAGATTATAACTTCAGTAAATGTGAGTTTTTATATGTATTTTGTTCACCATCTTTAACGTACTATGTTCCTCTATAAGTTGTAGGTTATATGAATTCCTTCACAAACTAATAACTTCTCTATAATTGAATCCATGTCAATTGCCGCTCGGGAGGTTTCGGACAAAGTACTTTCGGATGGTATCGGACAAAAAATAATCTGAAAATATGTACAATTAAAACTCTAGTCAAAGAATGCTTTTACGAAAGACAAATGAGAATAATAAGAGGAAAATAGTAAAGAGTGTAGAAGAGAACAATAGAACAAGTTTAAAATTAAAAATGACAATAAGGGAAACAAGTGAAAAATACAATCTTCCAAGAAGCTCATTAGGGGATAGACACAGAGCTATATCTATGAGGAAGTGATGGAACACTAATTGCAAATGAAAGTTGTGGAAAACAAAATGAGGAAATACTACAAAAGTATAAGTTTAAGAAAGGTTTAAATAATAAGGACGAAATTATCCCAAACAAGACTAACGATGTCACTCGCTACATGGTTTGCGGCGAGAGTTCTGAAGAAGACTGAAAGCGGTGTCGAATGTGTGAGGACTGGGCTCACGAAAAATTGTGACAACTTAGATGGAAGTAGTCATTTACCATTGGGATGTTTGTACGAAAAATAATTAAATAAGAATAGACGAAGAGTTTTCAATGTTCAACCTAGTCTAAAATATTTGTTAATATTCTACGTCTCCAAAACATAACTAAAACGTGAAAAATGATAAAAGTGTAGTTTATACTTGATTTAAAAAAAAAGTAAATTTTCACGAATATGTTACGTATGAATATATACTTAAAATATGTTAAAAATCTCTTTATTTAGTATAGCATGACTGTGTGATACCATTCTCCATAATCTGTAACACCAAAAATTAAATTGGTGTTCCGTTTGTGTTCTTCGACTCCTTGTTTAAAACTACGACCTGTTTGCTCACTGTAGAATGTGTTGCATTCGTCGCAGTTCAGTTTGTATATGCCTGGGCCTTCTAGTTTATCTTTGTTGTAGGTGTCATGCAGTATTTTGTATTGTAAATTGTTATTAGTTTTGTATGCTATTTTGTATCCTTTTTTTTGAAAATTGTGAGCTATTTTATTTGATGTTTTGTTTATGTATGGTGTTGTGATGTATTTGTTTTCCCTCTCTGTAGTGTTAATTTATTGTTTTTTGTACATTGTGCAGTTTGTCTATAATTGGGGTGTTGTATCCATTTGTTTATGTTAAATATTTAATACTGTATAGTTCTATGTTTAGGTTTTCTGAGGTCATTAGAACTTCTTTAAGTCTGAATGCAGGGTGTTTGTGCTGGCTAGGGTGGTTTGGGGTGTTGTGGATAAGTGTGACTATTGTTATGGGTTTCCTGTAAATGTAGAAGCTGTTTTTGTGTGTGGCTTTTTGTTATGGTGAGGTCAAGGAAGTTTAAATATAGGTTGGTTTCAATTTCTGAGGTGAACTTGATTTTTGGGTGTATTTTATTAGTGTAGGTGTGAAGGTTTACGCATTGTTAGGTGTTGCCTCTGTATAGTGTTATGATATCAACGACTTATCTGTGTCTTTAAATGAATTTCTGTGCGTGTGTATTACTTGTGTTTATCTTGGTGTTTTTATGTGTTGTAGGAAAATTTCGCTTAGGGGACTGCTGATAGGACTTCCCATGGGTAGGCCATCTGGTTGTGAATAGAAGTTAGGTATGTGGGTGAAATAGTTTTGTTTAGAGATGGTTTGGAGGATGTATAGAATTTCGGTAACGTGGGTTTTCGGTATATTGTTCTGTATTAATTGGGTTTCTATGATATTGAGAGTTTCGGGTATGGGTATGTTGGTGTACATAATTGTTATGTCGAGTGATAGTAGTGTTGAATTGTGTGGTATGTTTATGTCTTTTATTTTATTTATGAGGTTTGTTCTGTTTTATATTGGTGTTCCAGTGTTTAAGTTTATAGATTGTCAGATTATTTTGTTATGATTTTGTTACTTTATGTTAAGGGGCATTTGTCTAGTTGATGATGGCTCGGATGGGGACATTGGGTTTGTGAGTATTAGTGAGAGCAGAGTAGGTACTTTAGGGTGGATTTGTTTTAGGTGGTGGTTTTTTTGTTTTTGCTGATAATGTATTCGTATGTATTAATTAGTTTTTTGATGGTTCTGTGATATTTCTCAGTTGGATCTGTATTTAGTTGTATTATATTATTATTTATTATGTATTCATTGATTTTGTCATTTAGACTGTTTGTAATAACCATTACTGTGTGAGTGTGATGTTTAGTGTAGCTTTTTGTTTTGTGTTTGCTGCGATTTTAATTTAATTGTTCACGTTTTTAATGGTTATGTTTTTGTGTTCGTTTAGGTTTTTTGTGCCATGTCGAAGTGAGTTATGGTCATTGGTGACGGTTTTGTGTGTTGCTGTTTCAGTTAGTAGTATAATGTTTGTATTTGTAATATTATTTGATTTTTAATGTAGGTCCTATTTCAGGCCTTTTTTTATTATATTCATTTCCTGTTGTGTGAATTTGTTGTTAGTAAGGTTAAATGTACGGAGGTAGAATTTTTGTGTGGGATGAGAGTATATTGAGTTTTTTGTTTTACATAATAGTTGATTAAACTTTTTGTTGTGTTTGTTTTTAATGTTTATTAGATTATTTGTTGCCCAATTATTAGTGTCTATTATGATTTGTTGTGAGTTCGCGTCCGATCGTGTTGGGGAGATTTAGGTGAAGTTGATATAACTTTTGGTTCAGTGAGTCTTTATTTTTGTATACAGTTTTAAGGGTTTGTTTTATGTAAATTAAACATTTACACAATATGAAATTTACAGACACACAAAAACACAAAGTACAAAGATATTAAACGAAAAAACCCAATACAAATCAGATATACTCTATGATACTATCGAAAACCTGCCTTTAAAACAGTCACCGCTTGACCCAACATCTCCAAGCAGAAGACACTGATGAACATCGTCACATGCGATTGAAAACGTTCTGTCTCTGTAAGTTTTTACAGATTTACCAAATTTAAAGTTCGGATAGTCATAAACTATTGTTAAAGTGATTAATTAAAAATCAGAATATTAAGTGGTAAAATAAAAAGAGAATTTACTTGGAATTTTTTATGATGGCCTATTTTGTTTGTTTGTTATTATTTATTCGCTTCTTTTTTTCGTTTCTAATTATGGTGAACTATAATGTCTCATTATATAAGGCGTTTAGGGCTGCTCCTAGGTTGGTATTGCTGAAACAATGTAATCTAAAGTTTTTGTTTTTACCCAAAATATTGTTTTTAAAAAGTTAAAATCCTGGTAGTTTTTCGTAAAATAGAAACGCAACTTTACTATTATTACAATATTGTTTGAAAATGTTCTTTTATAAATAACAATATGATTGAAAATATAAACACACTTTCCTGGTTACAGATGAAGACGTCGGGAACAGGCTTCTGAAAGGAAAACTTACGACAACTTCTGGATCCGGAAAATCATATTTTAAAAAGGACCAAAAGTGCATTATTAACGGTAAGTTTCATACTATTTGCAGATGTGTCTGTTATTATATTATCAAAACCCGAGGTTTTTTTCATTAAATAGTCACACATTGTTAACATTGATAATTTTCTATTTTTGTAATTTTGTCCTCTCCATTTGCATTCTAACTAACTCTAATAGTTTTTTACTTAAAGCACAAAGGCACCTAAAAATGTTTCTTTAATATCACACTTCAGGCTTTGCCCCTGCAATTGCTACGTAGTCTATTTGTTTAGCTGGCTTGTGTACTTAGTTGTCTGCCTACGTATTGCAGGGGCTAAATCTACCATGATATAATAAGTATAAAACTATCTAATATTACATTTATTTATTATAAAAGAGATTTCACATGAACAATTTCTGTTACCACATTTGTAATACAAGACTTTACAAGGAACTAATTATTAATCCTTTTTATTATTGGTCAAATTATAAATCTTCAACTCACAGTTTTGCAGCTCATAAAACTTTCTTTTATAACTAACAATATGATTGAAATTATAAACACAATTTGCTGGTTACAGATGCAGACGTCGGGAACAGGCTTCTGAAAGGAAAACATGCGACAACTTCTAGAGCCGGAAAATCATATTTTATAAACGACCAAAATTAGTTATAAAGGTAAGTCTTGTACTATTTGTAAGATTGTACAACTATCCCTAATAAGTACAGCTGAGATCATAAATCTAAGGTTTTGGGCATTTTGGTCCCCAATGAATGTTATTTGTCATCCCTTGATGTTACAACTTTATTCACTAAACCTCCTCCATGTTTAGCTACTAATAGTTTAAAAACTTAGGTATTGAATAAGAGAACTCACTAAGTTTAATGAAGCAGGCTTTCTGGAATTAGTTACAATTTTACCTAATAATGCTTACTTTCAGTTGACTAAACTTTCAGAACAATGGACTTTACAAACAAATTGTAGGCTCTCCTGTGGGATCTAACACATAGCCTACATAATCCAATAGGGAATGGGGGATCTAGAATATTTGGGAGAAGTAAAACACATTTAATTCTATATTAACAGCATGCCTGCGATATTTTTACTGCTGTTCCTAGGTAAAGAACGCGTAATGCAGTCGGTTTGTTTAATACTTATAAAGAAATATAAAATTTAGGGTTGGAATAGAACTTAATACTTGTTTAAGGTTTTTACAGATATATGTTATAAGGGATAAGGGAAGTTATATTATTGATAATTGGTATAGGGAGAACAATTTTACAGGATGATATATTAATTAACGGTTTAGGAACTACAGACGCTTCTAGTGATAAAAACATAGCCTGATTTTATAATTCCAGGACAGCAGAATTCAAGGTTTCTATTCTTAAACCGTCATATATACGGAAATATTCAACCCAACAAGATGTTTCTTATACAAAACTAAAGAAAAAAGCTGGTATTTTCATCCGCTGCTTTCCTGTTCAAAATATCTTCTATAGTTAAACAGTTTTTGAGTAACTATCCCGAGAAAACGAGGAATGTTCTACGTTTGCTGAATGTGAAGGGAAAATACTTCACTGTGAGTTTTACCAATATTTCGATGAAATATCAGATTCTTTTAAAGCAGTAGCAGTATGTAATGTAAAATGACGGGATTGGAAATGAGGTTTCAAAATAGTTTGCGAAACATATTTGCATTTTGTGCAAGGTTTAGTATATGAAACTATTGCTTGTTTATTTAAACTCGGGTCTGGACCCTCAAAACCCACTCATCCCTGGTGGCAGACAACCTCTAGAGAGCTACCCCCATCTTACATCACGAGTGAAGGCAACGGGATTGATTGCCCATGTACCAAGCTCATAGGCTCTTTCCATTAAGAATCAGGAGATAGTGAAATGAAACAGTACGATAAGTGTCGCGCTAAGAGCGGGATGAAAAAGGCTAGCAAGAATGAAACCCTGGCAGGAAAAATCCCGCTACAGTTCATGCAGGTACCCTAGAGACTAGGATATCCCTATGCTAAGGAATAAGGAGGGGTGTTACTTTACAAATACCTTGTTAGTGAGTATCAAGCAGGAACGATATGAACCTCTTCTTCTGCTGCCTACTCGTAACTGAAAAGGCATGCAATCAAATTAGTACTTCCGTTGGGGCTAAGCTGCGACCCTGGGGATGTGCCCTTGCGTCACCTGGAACATATCTGTGAAGCAGCATCTATTAGTATTTATATTCTTATTGTTGTATTATGGTTAGAGGTAAGCGGTCAGTAGGGACAGCGGCCGTCTGTGTGTCGTGGGTGGGGTCATATCTACCCAGTGAGGAAATAAGCGTGGATGTTGTATTTGCGTGAGTCTGTTTGTAGAACCTTGTTGCTAGGTGTCTTAGGAGTTGTTTGATAAAAGGTACTTTCGTCGCTTTCTCCGTGACGTTTATCTGCGTTGTGTTGTGATGGTGTCTGGTCTAGGTGCTTTCTTGGAGATTGATTGTCAAAACCTTACGGTTTGAGAGGTATGAGCTAACTAGGTGTATAAGCCCGTTTGGAAATCTATAGTCCCTTAGTTTTACTAAGATCGTAGTTTCCCGTTGTGCCAGACCTGGTCAAACCCCTTTTCAATTTCCAGGAAGACTACTCCAGTCGAGCAGTAATTACTGAAATTCTTGGTTGCATTCTCCACCCCTCTCATCAGCAGATGCGTGGCAGAGTATTTTGTCCTAAAGCCACATTGCTCTGGCCTTAGTGTGTTGTGTGTGTGGATATGCGTGTTGATACGTTTGTGTAGGGTTTTTTTCAAATACCTTGCCCATCCTATTCAACAAGCTTATCGGTCTGTTTGAGTTATTCGGGCCGATGAGTGTGGGATAGCGCAGTGTTTCTCGCGTGAAGTGTTTAACCATAGGCCAGATGTGTGTATCTGTTGTGTTTAAGGTCGCCAAATCCGCTGGGAAGCGATCGAATTTGTACTGCATTAGTTCTCGCCTAATTTGCCTCTCAAGGCGGTCAACAATTGTGTAACTTTTTGTTAAAAGATATCGTTAGGTGCTGCATACCAGCGGACTTACGGTGAACTATTGCAAACAAGAAGGCTTTATGCAGCACGAAGTGGAATATTAATAGTTTTTTTTAGCAAATTACTCATAAACCACAAAATATTTTTCTAATTTTAAGTCAGCACTAATATTGACTTTTCTCCTTCACAAGGTATAACACTCATATAGCTTTCCTCATTTTCTCTCAACACTCAAAACCCATCTTTATAATAAAGTGACTTACACCACTAATTTATTTCGGTGGCTCATATGTTATAAGAAAAATCTTGTGTTAAATATCTGTAGAAACATATCTGTAGTGACACGTCACTATAGAAACAAATCGATTTCAGCACCGGTTTATAAATTGTATAGGTTTAAGGCGCCTGATCTTTTATTTCCTGGTTCCATGATACAAGGAATTCTTAAAACTGTCATATCTCTGCACATACTTACCCAACAAGATGTTATGTATATTTAACAAAATGAGAAAGTCTGTATTTTCATCCGATATTTCTTTACTTCAATTTTCCTTGTCTTCTGTAGTAGTTAAAGCCAAACCGGTTCCCACTGTTTTACAGGGAAAGTCTCTGAATCTATACAAACTGTCCTTCTCTGTTATAAAAGATTCAAGATATAGTAACTTAGATTTTAGTAACGAAAAAGGAAGGGTACGGGGTAAGTAAGCGATGCGTCAACATGCACCCAGACCACTTCGCCAACTTACCTCCTCACGCTATCTTAGGTTGGAACTAATCTCGCACCCTACCAAAGTAAGTAAAAGTATGAAACAGCGGCTTCTTTGTAGCGAGATAAAAGGCAAATGACGTGGTTTGTGCTTAAAGACTTAGAAGTTAGAGCAATGGTGTTATAAAATAATACGGTACTTGTAGAAACAAATATTTACTTAATTTTTTATAAAATAATACTTGTAACAAATATTTACTTAATTTTTTATAAAATAATACTTGTAACAAATATTTACTTAATTTTTTATAAAATAATACTTGTAACAAATATTTACTTAATTTTTTATAAAATAATACTTGTAACAAATATTTACTTAACTTTTTATAAAACAAACCATCCCAAACACTCACGAAACAACTAAGAATCTAGGTCTCAGATTACGTCCACACTGTTGTGAACTCATTAACATAGAATTAGAAGCCACTGCGCCAAGTTACCCCTGTGACAATTAGCCCTGGTCTTCTACTTATAGGTTCTGCAACAATAACAAAGCCTTTATGGTTACAAAATAAGATAAGGGTAAGTTCCCATCGTTATTTATAAAGTAAGGTATATTGCGGACATGGAAGTGGTTTGTGTGATACATATCACCTTGCCTTGTTCTATAAAATACTTTTTATAATGAAAACATTATATATATAAGTCCAATTGTAAAACCACGATGTTTATTTTGGGTTTAAGTATTGTTTATACGAGCGATTTGCCTTTAAGGACTAAACTATCTTATATAAATATACCACGTCCTTCATAGAAAGTTATGTAAGGTTTGTCTAATACCGTAAACTTATATTAGGAATGGTTGGCGGCTTAGATCTAAAGCTGATGGCATTTTGGATCCCAGTGAGTATTATTTCTCATCCCTTCATGTGACATCTTTATTCAATAACAAAGGAACTCTCCAAGTTTTTCCATTTATACTCATTATCACTAAGTTTTCAATTTTTTCTAATTTGTAATGAAAAATAATAAAACTAAATAAATGTTTTTTCAATATACCACACTTTAAAAACTGACTAAAATGTATAAAATAATTTTTCATGGCCCTTCTACAATGTTGAGGGAGAATTGTTAATAACTATGGATATATTTGTAATATTTGGAGGAGAAGACGTGGGGCGCTGTCAGTAAATAATACAAGTAGAGAAACCATGATTAGGGCACAGAGAATGAAATAAATTACAGTCAATGCCATTTCCAATTCACTGAAATCGTCTGTGAATATTTTCGGATTCTCTACTAGCATTATTTACTGATATCCATAGCCACTAACAATTCCCCCTCAACAATGTAGAAGGGCCATGAAAAAATTATTTTATACATTTTAGTCAGTTTTAAAAGCGTGGTATATCGAAAACAAACATTTATTTAATGTTTGACAAATGCCAATCGATATTGTAATATAGATGAGACTCTGTCAGGGACTTATATGCGAGTAGTAGGCCTACATGCGGCTTGCTTCGCTGGCAAGGTGAGTAGTGTGGCTTAGGAGTATTGTTTGCTCTTGCTTGAGCAAGTCGAGGCACGCAATCGGCACGGCAAGAAGAATTTGCGTACCTTGTCTCACGTGACCACGCTCGAGCCTTTCTTTTGTTATTATCTCCAAGGTCGATCTTACCCTGTTCTTCGGGATGTTTTATATCTCGCTTACAGCGTTTGGCTAATCGTGCAACCTTATCTGCTTAAGGTTCCTCTTGCCGCCCAACTTGCCGTGTTTGCCTCTCCTCGTTGTGTAACCGTCTCTTTAAAAAGATTGTCACAAACTCAACATTCACTCACACACTTAGCACAAAATTAACTCACCGTTTGACGGGGAAAAGCCAGGTCACTATGCACTATCTCCTATCATGTGGTTATGATAGACATAAAAAATTTACGGTTAGAATAAAAATTAATAGTTGTTTAAGGTGTTTATAAAAATATATGTTATAAGGGTAAGGGTGGGTATGTTATAAATAATTGGTTTAGGTTGAACACTTTTGCAGGATGATATATTAATTAACGGTTTAGAAATTGTACGCGCTGTTAGTGATAAAAACAGCCCGATTTTACATTTCCAGGATTGACGAATGCAAAGTTTTTATTTACAAACTGTCACATCTCTGGAAATATTCAACCAAACAAGATGTTTCTTATACGAAACTAAAGAAGAAATCTTGTATTTTTATCCTCGGTTGTCATTTTAAATATATCTTTTACAGTCTTTAAGTAAACATGAAAATAAATGAATAAATAGACAATTCCATAATAAAATATTAATGAATACTTTCGTAAAAGAGGAAAATTGTTATTTTTAAACGGTAATTCATGTTATAGGGTAATGTAGCCTATAAGTTGCTTTATTAACAGACAGCATAGTAAACATAAACCTAAATTCAAAAAGGGCTATAGATTTTTGAACATAGATTTTTTTTCAACCCGGATCTGGGCCCCCAAAACCCAACCTCTAGCGAGCTACCACTATCTCACATGCACATGCGGTTAGTATCTCTACCGCAAGTGGAGGTGAGCCCAGCAGAGGACGACTTGGGAAAGCTCTCAGAGCCCCCTGCATCGTGCCCTGCGCTAAGGAGAGTTGGTGGGCTGCTTATATTTGCTGTATTGTACGAATAGATGGGTGTTTGGTTGCATTGTGTTCTGCTGTGTAAAGGCTTCCAATGAAAAGACAGAAAGTCACTAAGTTTCTTCTGTTACAGTAGTCGTGACTAACCTTTGTAACGATTGTCCCAACATTCACTCACACGCTTAGGTCAGTATTATACGCTAGTGTGCGTTAAACTAGAGGCGGGACACGCGACACGTGCACACAGGTAACATACATGTACACAAGTACTGCAGCTACACATGTGCACACTAGCAAACCTAACGTGTTGCAGACTTAATGCGAGAGAATGTTGCATTGTCATCCATTCCTGAATGTAAGTTAAATTTCAAGTATGTACCTTCAAGTCTGTAACTCCTCAATCAAATTTAATTTGAGTCTCTAGCTCATCTCCCAAGTTCGATTTGTTTAAATAACCATGGTTTAAACAAATGTAGAGACAAGAAACCTAGTTAATATTTCATTGTTATCTGATTCTGACCTATATTTAAAATTTCAAGTCTCTAGCTCATTGGGAAGTAAGTTCAAACTTGATTGCAACATTTCACTCTGACAGACAGACAGATGTAACGGAAACCAAACTAATAAAAACGTAGTAAAATCAGATTTGTTGGTATATACATCGATAGTTTTAGTATGTAACATAGAAGAGGGTGGTGTTAGTTGTTTTTCAGAATTTTGTCTAGTTTTCCAGTTATTTACATTTTTTTGTAAGGAAATTATTGTTACAACGAATTGTCAGATACTGCTGTGAAGCGGATATATTCTAAACTAATTGGTACAAGATTGATCTATGCAGTAAAAATCCGATCGAAAATTACTAGTTTTCTATAACCAATTATTCAAACACTGTTAATTATATATATATTTAAAAATCGAAGAAAATAAATAAAAATTGATTTTCTTTTTTCATTCAGTAAAATGAAAATCTTGTGTTAAATATTTCCAGAGAGATGACTTTTAAAACGCCTTGCAAGTGCAACCTGAAAATGTAGTCTGAAAATGTAGAGAAAAAGAAATTACGCCCGTCGTCCTCCATTGAAAAACGTATAGAAATCTATTGCGTCTTCCATTGCGTCGTATATAAATTTAACTACCAAGATTTACCAATAAATAAGTGTTAATAATACATCTTTCAGTTTTATTTATGCCTGAGGTATTAGAAGCATTAGTTAAATACCAAATTAAAATGTTAAATATATTTAAATGCATCAATAATATAAGGCTTCAGGAATATCCTTTAATAAGGATAGAAGGTTGTTGAGTTTGCGTCCTAGAGTAAAACAAAGCACGCAAATAGGTAACTTGACTGTTGTGTGGGGATATTTCATCCGAGTTGATGCTCCCCTGTTGCTGATGTTCTTGGCCCCCATTAAAGAAATTCTGGGGGGGGGGGGTTCGCAGAGCAGTGTATTGGGCATCTTATTCCTTATCGTCTCAAACATAGAACCAGGTTATGAAGCTATATGTAAATAAAATTGATTTTAAATCTCTTCATTGGTTAGTCTAGATTTACCGCAAAATAAACCTTTGATTGTCGCCACGTACTCGTTTTGGCATATTCCATTTCAGGTTAGTTTTTGCTGGCATGGTACTAACTACTGCAGATAAAATCTTTTATCCTAGAGCAATATTTTCGATCATTTGGAATTTAACAGCCTTAGACAACATTGCTTTCCTTCAAGAAACTGTAGTAGGTAACCGCCTCATCTGCCTCAGAACAAACTTTCCTTACCCAGCCCACTTCCTAGATCTTGCACCACCTGACAGTTTATACCTGTAGCCGTCCCCTGTAGGTTCTTTTCCGACCAATAAATGTGGTCAGAAAATCCTACATAGTGCTCAGGTCTCTCATTACTAACTACCATTTCTCCGGAGGTCCTGGGAGTCCTTCCTTAGGTCGTGCTAAGCTCCAGGTTGTCGCCAGTGCTTTGGTCACAAAGCAGTCTTCTGGCCGTAATAGTGAAACTGATTGGCCAAGTTAAAATTACAGAAAATAGTACAACTTTATCAATTATAATAATAATCATAGTAACACAATGTAAAAAGTTTACAATTAATCACAATTCTTGGGAAAGAAACGTTATTCGTTGAATTTTATTTTAAAGTGCAATATGTGTGACTGAATTGGAGAAAATATAGTAAATTATTTTTTTCAAAATCGATTTCATTCAGACTTTGCTAAAATGTCAATAACAATGATGTTTTCCAACATGTTCTCAAATATAATTGATTCCGAATCAACTTTTTGTTGGATTTGGTAGAATATCGTAAATAATGATTACTGTACTACAGTTTCTCGAATGTGAAAGAATTCAAAATATTAAACTATTTTTAGATTCTATTTTCCAGTTATGAACATAAGACAATTAATTGAACTGCTAACTTATAATACAACCAAACTGTGTTGCTAAGTTCACTTCAATGTAATGTCTAGAGTAAACAAACTAAAGAAAGAATGTCGAGGCGGCCTCGGCCAACTAGAGTAACAAATTCTTATCCCTACGATCTAGACTTTGGACTGCAAGGGAATCGGGCAGTCAGCTGTGTTTCTTCGACCAGTAAGTTTATTTTATCATATCTTACTCGATCAGATTTTTGTGGTGTTCAGCTTTTGTCCGAAAGTTTTTAAATTGAAAGTTTGCTGAACAAATGTAATTAGTTTATAATAATTGCTGCAATTAGAGGGTTTTCATTATTGTTTTCTATTAAGGCAAGTATGTTACATTAACCATACAGGAAGGAATATTTACATTTCACAAGTAACTTTGTCATGTTAAAATCGCACAAAGAAGAAAACTTGTAGTGCTGCCGAAACATGTATGTATAATTTTGTGTGCTTTTATGACCAGATTTTAGTCAATAATGACTATAGCATATAAGAATGATAATGTGTTTCTCAGGCGAGATTTAATATTAACTTTATATTTCTGCTGTTTGTTAAACCATTGAAGCATTTACCTTATTATGTACGCAAAAGTAATTTTTTAGCCTGGTGCAGCCATTGGTAATTCATGGATACAGATTTTGGAAAAGCTTAAATTGGGCATTCTAGAAAATATCGTTCATCTATTTTTATAATCTACGCAATAAGTACAAACAGGTTGTGTGCAATTTTACACAGTTGTGATGAATAATCCTACATTTTGTGGTGAAGGTGTAGCGAATATAATGACATTTTGTGTAAATATTTCGTAAAACTAAACAACTGGTAGAAGTATGATTCTTAGTAATATGAAACACACACACACACACACACACACACTCGCATGCACACACACTCGCACGCACATACACACACGCATACGCACTGCGCGGGCCTTTTTTCTTATTATCTATGCTGAACTATCCTTATTTATTATACTTCATTATTTATTTCTCCGAGACTCTTCCTTACCTGGTAAGTATTAGGACCTGCCATTCCTAATACCTATTTGATCCTGTCCCTTATTCTAGGTATCCCTAATACTTACCAGTTGCCCTGCAATGGTAGAATGACCTAGGAGGAATTTCGGTCAGTCAACCGAAGCATATAACATCCCTGTCTAGATCTCCTAGGAATGAATTCCTAGATTTCGTATGAGAAACCAATTATCGGAGTAACTCCCTATACTAGTATAATACTCGGGGTGGGGTGTCTGCTATTTGAGGCGTTTGGTACTTGGAAACCTTTTAGTAAGAAACTGAAACTGCGTGTCATTCAGCAAAATCATCACTAACGACTGCTAATTGGATAATCAAATTTTCTATTTATAAGGTGGTAAAGCATGCACACATTTACAGGCATTAATTATTTATTGAAATAAGCATATTTACCAATAAGAAAACATCATTAAAGTATTTATACTTTTTTATAACTATTTATAAAATTAATAATATTTACTGAAGAATTATTAATATTTGCTGAAAAATTAAAAAAATAAAATAATTCCTTCCCATACCTTGGCTTGGCTCTCTTTGTAAAACTTTGGTCGTTTAATGTCAAACGTCAGTTTGAACAAACTTTGACCACTCCAAAGGGTAAATAATAATTCTACCGATGACTTATGTAAAAAAATATAAAAAACATTAGCCCAAAGTTATTCTTTGCAGGACAAATATAAAATTTGTATTAGATAACCTTTGAAATAATGTAGCCGTCCTTATCAGTGTTTCACGACCAATAAATGTGTTAAGAAAATCGTACCAAGAGCTCCGTTCTCCCCATAGTAACTACCACTTCTCCTGAGGACCTGGGATCCTTCTTTAGGTCGTGCTAAGCGCTTCTGCTCCAGGTTGTCGCCAGTGCTTCGGCCACAAAGCCGTCCTCTGCCTGTAATAGTGAAAGTGATTGGTCAAGTTTAAATTGCAAAAATAATAAAATTGTATCAATTACTAACTGACCCGGCGAACTTCGTACCGCCTAAAAGTAATGGAATGGATTCTTAACAGTGGCTGAACCTGATTTAGTATTTTATTATCATAATAATAGCTGAACTTTTAGTAGTCGCCCGAGAAAAGGGGGACATTCATAGTTCTTGTTTGAGTGTTATTTATTGAAGTGCACCCAGGTATGCGATATTATTGGTTTTTCTTTCTGGTGTGTACACATAAAAATCAGAAGGTTTTTCACTTGTGAGCATGCCACATAAAGATGTTAATATGAGAAGTATGTATTTTCAAAACTAAGTCAAAATAATTTTAATTTTAGTGTTTCTTAGAAACAAAAATTTGGAAAGAATTCAATGAAATGTCTTAACATAAGATGAGATAGAAAATCATATTTTATGCTGTATTGAGACTTATAAAATTTACATGGTATGTCGTTGGGAAGCTGTTTTGTTAAAAATCTATTTCATTGGTTGATATTTTTCTGCTGAAATTAATTGGTTTTGGGGGGGGGCACGTATCACCCCCTGGGCTACGCCACTAAGACATACTTATCTCAGAAACCTCCCCAGGAATGTACTCAACAATTTCCCAATGTTTCATAGGGGATCGGGTTAGTGTTTTAGTAATGCATAAGGCTCATACATACAAGGATTCATTTTGATATCAGATATAACATACATGGTAGAACGATCTAGAAAGATTAAAATAAATCATACTTCTTGAGAAAGGACTGTTTTTCGTTAAATTTCTTTTAAGTGTAAATGAATTGGAGAACACGTAGTAATTTTTTATTTTGTTCAAAATAGTTTTCAACCAGAATTATTTAAAATCGTATTAAAACAATGTTGCCTTTTCAACATGCGCTTCCGAATACGTAATTCCGAACAAAAGTTTTGTTGGCTCTGGTAGAATTAATTAATGTTTATGTACTACAGTTTCTCGAATGTGAATAATTCGATATATTAAACTTTTTTAAAATTGGACTTTTCAATTATGATCATAAAAGACAATTGAACGGCTAACTTATAATACAACCAAGCTATGTTGCCACATTCACTTCAATCTAATGTCTAGAGTAGATAAACTAAAGGAAGAAAGTCGAGGCAGCCACAGTCAACTAGAGTAACAAATTCTTATCGCTACGATCTAGACTTTGAACTGCAAGGGAATCAGGCAGTCAGCTGTTTATTCGACCAGTGCGTTTATTTTATCTTGTCTTACTCGATTAAAGTTGTGATGAATTTAGCTGTGTTTTCGCATTTTGTAAAACAGTTTTTAAATTAAAAGTTTGTTGTCAAGTGTAATTAGTTTATAATAATTGTGACAGTTAGAGGCTTTCCTTTATTGTTTTATATTAAGGCAGATATTTTACAATAACAACATAGGAAGAAATATTTAAATTTCACAAGTACCTTTGTCCTGCTAAAATCGCACAAAGAAGACAACTTGTAGTTTTGCGAATACATGTAGGCCTATGTATTGACATCTATATCTTGTTGTGGGATTTGTGTTTATATAATATTTCTTATAAATAGATAATTATATAGTTTTTCTTAAATTGGCTACTTTTATAGGTTACATGTGTGTGTAATGGTGAAGTAATAATTGGCTATGATTGCTTCAAGCATGAAGCTTTGGGAAATAGGTTTTTGGAAAACCTGCTAAGGAATAACATTGTTTATATTAGAAAATACATTTGGTTTCGAAGGACCATAATGTGTGGAAATAATTATTTAACACTAGAGTAGGGCGTTTCCCAAAAATCCTGTTTACAAAAGTGTTTAAAAATTAGGAATGATAAAATATAAACCTAAAACAATATGTTTAGATATAAAAAACAGAGACGACCACTTCAGTGGGTTTTATTGGAAATGTTACGTAATATCTTTCATGCTATATCTCTTTGTGTGTAATATTTAGGAAGCGAATTAAATATTAATGTATTGCTTTTGTATAATTCGAGGGATTTTAACGGGAAAAGTTGTAACTGTTATTATCTAAGTTGTGATTAAATAATCTAAGGTAAACTATTTTTACCAAAATTTTAGATATAATCTTATTAAAAAAGTAAAAACGTTTAGCCTATCTTTTTACTTTAAGATACTAAACTGCAGAGAGAACTGCATAGTGTAATACTAAGTTATAGAGGGAAACAATTAATGTTGTTATTGCAATTGCAGACTAATGGTGAGTCAAGCAGAGGATGAGTTGGTAAAGCCCTCCCGGAATTCTTCTCCAAGGCCTCAAGAGCCATCCAGCATCGTGCTTAGCACAAAGGTGAGTTGATGGGTTGGTTATGTTTACTGTAGTGTACAAATAGTTGGGTGTTTGGTTGCATTGTGCTCTGATATGTAAAGGGTTTTAATGCAATAGAAGCAGTACAGATGTTGGTGTGGATGAAAATAATAAGATTAATGAAGCTAAGGTAAAATAATCCGAGAGAGCTGGTACAAAGACTGGCCAAAATTAAATCCATTTACGTCAGGTTTATGCTATTTTTAAACATAAAATAATTTGGATATACACCCAGATAAAATTGCCTGTTTTTTAGCTTAAAATATAGATTCCAGGAACAATGAATCTTTCCATGGAAACGATAATGTAACCTCAACGCGTGTTACCAGGCAACCATACATCAGTCATTGTTAATATGTTTACAAGAAAATATTGTTATATTTTTACAATAAATAATTTTATATTATTTGCCAAATTTCCCGACTATATTTTTTGATTGATTCTATAGATGTGTTTTATTAGTTTAGTTTTTTTAAAACTTTCATAACCCAAAATACTCAAATAATTACATATAAAGCTGGATAAAAGGGTTTTACTTAGTGACCTACATACACTAAAATTAGTACTCGAAGAAACCGTTCAATGCACCGAAGAACATACACACAGACAGACACCAGTTTTACCCACGCACAAATAAGCACCATAGACATCGAATGTAATATAAACGAATTAAGACTTAAACAAATGACCTAAATAAAGTTCTTAACGCAAAAAATTAAACCACAAACAAACATTTGGACACAGAATCAGCTTTACAAAGAATAGATCCATTCACCATGGATACATTGGGCAAGGGATTGAATATAAAACGTTCATCATAAACAGGTTGTGGTAATTGGCTATGACTGCCTTAAGCATGAAGCTTTGGGATATAGGTCCTTGGGGAAACCTGCAAAAGAATTACATTGTTTGTGTTACAAAACACATTTGGTTTTGAAGGACTATTTAATGTGAAAAGCAGTATTTAACATCAGTGTAGGACATTTCCCAAAAATCCTGTTTAAAAAAGTGTATTAAAATTAGGGGGAAAATCACAGTTCTAAAACTATGTATTTAGATGTAAAGTGGAGAAGAACACTACAGAGTGTTTTATTGGAAACATTTAATACCAACATCCGATAAAATCTTATGAAAAACAGAAAAACGTTTATCTTTATAAGTAATATTATTTTAGGTGCTAACAATAAAAGTGACCTTCACATAGTGTAATACTAAGTTATAGATGGAAACAAATAATGTTGTTATTGCATTTGCAGACTATTGGTGAGTCAAGCAGAGGATGCCCCCCCAAAGCACCCCGGAAACCCCTAGGAGATCCCCGGAGCCTCCCCGCACAGTAAACTGCAAGAAGGTGAGTTGATGTTTGCTGTAATGTATGAATAGTTGTGAGGATGAAAATAATAAGATGAAACAAGCAAAGTGAAAATAATCCAAGAAACCTTGTATAGGTTTATGCTATTATTAAACATACAATAATTTGGATACATACCTAGATAAAATTACCTTTTTCCTTTAAATTCCAGGAACAATAAAATCTTTC
Organism: Prosapia bicincta; assembly: GCA_036971475.1. NCBI lineage: Eukaryota > Metazoa > Arthropoda > Insecta > Hemiptera > Cercopidae > Prosapia > Prosapia bicincta. Next base: position 48,983,473 of record JBAIZL010000003.1, on the reverse strand, counting down.
CATCAAAACAATAATGTAACCTTAACGCGTGATACCAGGCAACCACACTTCAGTCATTATTAATATCTTTACACGAAAATATTGTTATATTTTTACAATAAATAATTTTATATTATTTTCCCATTTCCCGAATATATTTTTTGATTGATTAAATAGATGTGTCCTATTTGTTTGATTTTTAAAATATTTGATATTCTAAAATTCTCAAATATTAAAAGTAAAGTTTTTTGTATGGGTTTTATTTAATGACCTATAAAAACAATAATTATACATAATCGTTGATACTCTGCAATTAGTACTCGGAGAAACCGTCCAATACACCAAACCACATACACAGACAGCAACAGAGCATCAGACACTAACAAAAGTCTGACGCAAAACAGCACTTTTACACCCACCACCTACGCATAATAAACACCATTAACATCGAATTTAATATAAACGAGTTACGACTTAAACAAATCATTTGAACAAGTCTCTCACCCCAAAAATACAATTACAAACAAACGTTTGGACACAGAATCAGCAAGACAAAGCACAGATACATTCACCATGAATACATTAGATAAGGCACTGAATATAAAATGTTCATCATACACACATTAAACACTAAACAAAGCACATCTAATACACACCCAACCCTTACATCCATCATACAAACTAACCTCAATATTTTAAAACAGATAAAGGCTCATCTATAGTAATAATGCGCCAACAAGACGTTGACAATAAAGTAAATAAATACATGACAAAAACAACATAAGCAAACTCCATTTAGTCCCTATAAAAAAATATCAAACACAAATTAAAATTCACTTGAGCAAATTCACCGAAATCATGAAACCAGAACAAGAGATACACTAAAACAAAACACATATTCTGCAATAACAAACCACACGCAGGCACCTTCACGTAATATAGCCAAATACACATACAAACTCTAACAACTACACATCCATACACAATGACATTGACCTCATCTACAAAATTAAACCCATCTATATCCCACACAACTACAGTACCATTCGACATAAAAACCCTTCACACCAACGTACCCATTATACAATCACTTCATACACTAGAAAACCTGCCGACAACAAACAAAACTCCTCAAAACTCACCCAAGAATCACCACACTCCCTAAACTCATAACACAAATTCTACACCCAAACACTGACATCGTCGTCGAAACTAGCCTGTTTGTGTTAATAAACTAATGCGTAGTAAGATTTAGAGTAAATTGCTTTAATTTTACAGTTGTGAATTCTTCTTACTAGCTAAGCTGCTAATTAACTTAATACTAAACCTAACTTTTACCCTCAAATTAGAAGACAATAATAAAAAATATTATTATCTTATTAATAAAAATAAAGTAATAAGGTCATACAAGATTGCAGATGTGCGACGCCACGTTGATTGTGATTGACTGTAGAATAATCCAAATTTGTTATTTATTATTTCCTATAACTCCTTAATAACGACAATTATTAGAATAAGCAAAAACTATTTAATTCGTAGAATAACCAATTCCCTACCTCAAGGCCAGTGCAATATCTTTCTGTTGTTACCTAAATCTACCTCCTCCAATATATATTTCGCAAGTATAATGCGAGTAAATGATATTGAGGGTTAAATGATGATTCTAGTACAAATTTCCGCTCGATTAGGTATTCCGCGCTCAAAAACATTGTTTCAAGGTCACTCTAACATAAGTAGGAGAGTCAGTTTAATCATGTAAAATGTTTGTGCAGTTGTGTACTAACCATTCTGCAAATATATTTTGGGGAATTGAAAACTGATGGATTTGAATCCGCTTTTTTTGATTATTCTATTCCTCCCGTTTAAACAAACTGTTTAGTTAAAGATATGGATGTATTTGTACGCTTTTATATCTTATATTACTCATAATAATTATTGATAATCCACATTGAATCGCGAGTAATACCTTAATCGCGAGTAATAATATATTAACAATCGTTTGTAATGGCATCATCATTGAGTTGTAACTATTGCAAACTGATGCCATCGAAGGGATGATAACGTCATTGGCTTCGAAACGAGCTTCAGTCATTATATTTTATATATGTGTGAGTTAGGGAGCATTATTAATGAGTCATTACCATCACTTCATAAGCTCAGCTAAAATATGCTTAAATACGTTAAAACAATGTAAATACCTTGGCAAATGTAGCAGAGGTAGCTGCATGTCTGTAACAGTTTTGTAACTTTATCCTTCTTGGCGGCCTGGATAAGGTCCAGAGTGTAGAGTAAGGACCAGGCTGAAGGCCACACTTGGGATAAAACGCGAGAAATAGCAGTTGCCGAATGTATTCACCCGAGAAGCAATAGTACAGGTGGTTTTGCTTACAGCCTACAGGTGCGTTAGGTTACCATGGGAACTAAGTCCGAAGTAAACATAAGAGAAAGTCGTAGGTCATAAGTACCCGCTTGCGCATCGGCAACACGACATATTTAGACATATCTGAGGAGCTACGTAATACAATCTACGTGAACTACTTGAAGAGGTTTCAGCGTTAAATTCATTTCTAAACTCTGAGGTGTCCTTTCGCATTTAGTTTTTAAAATTATCCCCAATGGTTTACCAAATTGTCTATAAGATTTTATATTTGGGCAATAATTCTATATTTTCATTTGTTCATATATGTCCTGAAGCCTACAATGGTTAGTGTAAGGATCCTACATGCAATTGTTTTTAATATTTCATGAACTTCCTCTTCTCCTGTTACACCTATTTATTTTGTTATAGATTCAACTAACCATAGTCGCGAAAGTTTAAGAATATATGGCAAAACTTGAGTGTACGAATATAAATCATTTTAATAACGATAGAAAATTTGAACAAGATATATACAAGGAGAGTGCGTAGTAATAGAAGAAATTGAAGGAAACAAAACCAAATAACCTTACATTTTAACAAACCTTTTCTTAAGTCTGTCAAAGAAAACTACTAAATAATTCTAAGTTTCACATATAACAAGGTACACACTATCATGAAGGGCTTTGTCATGCTACTAACTATATAACTTCCCTCATGCCAGAGACGGTGACATGATGATGAATAATATAAGGTAACATGTACATTTTACAGATCCGGCCCTGTGGGATTGGACACTGCAACTTGGGTAACACACCATCTTCCCTCAGGACTACATGGGATGAGTGGACAAGGCTTTAAGGTATGTTGCAATTTGCCTCTTTACTTTTATACAACTTTACACTGGTCCCTTCTTTTATTTATAAACATCTTCAGTGGAAGTGGTTTTTGGACTAAATTTTTTAGACTTGAGATTTGAACAAACACGTTTAACTGTTATTCAGTAGCAACTATTTGGGGCTTTTAGACATTCTAATCCAACCAAAATACTGCTAATAATTTCAAAATATAACATAATTAAGAATTTCATAATTTTTACAAATTTCATAATGAACCTCCAAATACGCGTGTAAAGAGAAGGGTGCGCCCTGGCTAAGGGCTGTATCCTTGAATGTGCAAGTTTGCTTATTTTATTTGTATTATGCGCAACTGTTACAAACTACTTAGCCCGTAGTTATTGGCGTTATTGTTTATATAAATCTTGTCTTACAACAGGTCAACAATGAATTATCCTAGTCAGCTGTTTTAGTCGCTAGAGTTATTCTAGTCTAAGGTTATCTTTTCCGATTCACAAATAATTGTAAATAACTGAACCTGAGTGTGATGTATGTTTATTTTAATATAAATGGGAATTATTGAGAACTGTCGATATTAAGTAAGTAAATTTAATGTTACATTATTTGTTTAAATTGCTACATAAATTTAACTGTAGATTCCTTAAAACTGAATGTAAGTTTCCTGTATTCACACTGAGGTTTTAGTTTAGTAATGGCAGACACTAATTAGTTACCCATGTAACCCTAAACTGCTAAACAATATTGTAAGATATTTATTAAAGCGACCGTATGTATATTTTCACAACTATAGTTTGGTTAAAATTTATTGTTATGAATATAGTTTGGTAGCCGAGCAGAATGTAAGAAATTCGCTTTTACTTGATTTCTTCGTTTGTAAATTCCTAAATTAAAAAAAATGTGTTTAAATAAGTAATAAACTCTAAATTTAATATTAAGTAGTGTTGTGTCTAGCATGTGAAAATGTTGTTTGCCTTTTACTTGTTATAATAGGTTACAAATAATCATTTTAGGCCTATATTTTACTTGGCAACATCCTAATAGTACCCTGCACTCAATGGCCTTTAATTTTAACCGTCCTATTTATACATAAATATAATTAATTCCAAACAAACTAATTGGTCTAAAATCCTTTGTAACGATTGTCACAACATTCACGCCCATGCTCAGCTCACATGCGTGTGAGGGGAAAAGTCAAGACACTAATTAATATCACCACGTGAAGTGCAATTATACATTAAACTTTGGGCGCGAAACCTGACACGAGCACACAGGTACATGCGTATACGTTCTGCTGCTACACACGCGCACACAAGCAAATCTGATATGTTTACACAAACCTAATGCTAGTGAATGTGGCATCGTCATCCATTCCTGGCCTGTAAGTAAATTTTCAAGTCTGTAGCTCCTCGATCAAATTCAATTTGTTAAAGAATTTTGCGGACCAGGAACAGAAGAAATATCAGGTTATTATTTAGTTCTCACATATATTTGAAAAATTCCAAGTCTCTAGCTCATCTTCCAAATTCAATTTATTTAAATAACCATGGATTAAACAAATGTAGAGACAAGAAACCTAGTGAATGTGGCATTTTCATCTAATGCTGACCTATATTTAAAATTCCAAGTCTCTAGCTCATTGGGAAGTTAGTTTAAACTCGATTGCAATATTCCACCCTGACAGACAGACAGACATGACAGAAAGCGAACTAGTAAAACAATGCTAACACTTTTTGTAATACAAATAGATAGTTACAGAATTTAACGTAGAACAACATGGTGCTAATAGTTTTTCAGAACGTTTAGTGGTTTTTAAGTTTTTTGCATTTTTGTGTTGTAACGTTCTAGCCCTTTTTGCATGGGGGTAAGTATTACTTGTTATTTTAAATGTGTTATTATTAATTGCTAATTGCTTATTACCAACATAATTAATTTTACCTACCAGGGCTCTAGTTCTACGCCACAGCTCAGGCAAATTACTGTCTGTCTGGGACGTTGCTCATATCTTGAAGGTAGTACTAGGTTACTTGTGAAATAAGAATTTAAAGTTTTAAAATACAAAGTTAAACAATTTATTAATTAATGACAATTTACAAAGAACAAAATGACACCAATGTGTTGAGTAATTAACTTTTAATTACTGCTAACTATTCCATACATATATTTTAATTACTTGTTAACTTGTCAAATTTATATATATCGAGAAGATAGTAACTTAAGTTTTCCAATTTAATTTTAGAATGAAAATCTCTACCGTTCATGTGTTACCAGTTTATCTATTAAAATTCAACTTATTTAAGATTAAAACACATTTTCTTTATTATTATCTAAAACGTACCTGGTTGTGCACATTACTTGTAAAACACTATAACATATACCATTAAACACTGCACATGGCTTTTGTACACTTAGCACATCGCTCTTGCAATCAGCGCTCTTAAACAAAAATGATATAAACTTTTACTTATTTAAAACACATAAATAATCGCTTCTGACTTCTTCTTTTATTGCGTTTATAAAATTTGGTACCGGCCTTGACATCTTAAATTTTGAATACTGGAAGCTTATAAATTTCTAAGTTATGTCCGAAAGTGCCACCTCGTCCATCTCGTTCGAAGACTTTTGGAGAAGTGAGGTATTTGCAAGGATGCGCTAACTGAAATTTTCAAACTCCCACCCTTATTTATATATATGAATATTCTGATTGGTTCACAAGTATCGCCTCATGCTTACGTCACATGGCGTGATTTGGTTAATTACCTTGAGTTACCAACTCGTACGATATTTTTCAATTTCACCCGCTAGGAGCGCTTACTACCTACGCTAGATTCACAATGTGCACCAAGAAAACAAAAATTTTCTTTTATATTGGGACGATATAATTATTAAATAAAATTTAATATATAAATGAATTTATATGTAACGCCTTATTTTTAAGAGTGTTATAGTGTAAGTACATTATTGTTTTTATTTTATTTAATTTTTTTTTTTACCCGGGTCTGAGCTCCCAAAACCCGCCCAGCATTCGTGGCAGCCAACCTCTAGCGAGCTACCTCCGTATCACATGCGCATGCGGTTAGTATCCCTACCGCGAGTGAAGGAAAAGGGATTGATTGCCCATGTACCAAGCTCATAAGCTCTTTCCATGGAGAATCAGGAGAAAGTGAAATGAAACAGTACGGTAAGTGTCGCGCTAAGAGCGGGATGAAAAAACCCGACAAGAAAGAAACCCTGCCAGGAAAAATCTCGCGACAGATCATGCAGGAACCCTGGGGGCTTGCATCACCTTATGCTAAGGAATAAGGAGAGGTATTACCTTGAAAATACCTTGATAGTGAGTCTATGACAGGAATGACATGCACCTCTTCCTCTGCTGCCTACTCGAAACTGAAAAGGCATGCAATCAAATTAGTACTTCCGTTGGGGCTAAGCTGCGGTCCTGGAGATGTGCCCCTGCGTCACCTGGAACATAACTGTGAAGCAGAATTTATTAGTATGTATATTTTATTTTGGTGGTATGGTGTGAGCTAGGCGGTCAGTAAGGACAGCGGCCGTCTGTGTGTGTCGTGGGTGGGGTCATATCTACCCAGTGAGGAAATGAGTGTTGATGTTGTATGTGCGTGAGTCTGTTTGTAGAACTTTGTTGCTAAGTGTCGGAGGTGTTGCTTGATGAAAGGCACTTTTAAGTCAGTGTGAAGCAGTGTTAATCTTGTACATCTAGGTGCCTTCGTGATTATTCGCAAAACCTTGTTTTGGAATAAATGTAGTGTGCGTGTGTTACCTGCATGGCCCCAGACGGGTGATGCGTAAGTGAGTATGCTGCGCAACATAGATACGTATATAGTAGTGGCCGCCCGTAGTGAAAGTGGGCTCGTTCTGTTAAGCATAGGATATAGTTGTGTTAATCTAATTGTTGCTTTTTTTAACGTGTTGGTAATGTGAGGGTCCCAAGTCAGGCCTCTGTCGAGTATGACTCCCAGATATTTGACCTGGTTCCCCCAGTGAATGTCCTCGCCTAATAGTTTTAGAGGTGTGTTGAGTTGGTGTGTCCTACGTTTGGAGAGAAGCAAAGCCTGGCACCTGGCCACGTTCACCCTAACTCTCCAGTAGCTCAGCCATGATTCTAGTACTGTAAGGTGGTCCTGTAAATATAAGTGTATTAGATGTGGTTTCCATGACTGAGCGGAAAACGCGGTGTCATTTGCAAATATGGCTACTTGTGTGTTGAGTGTTGTCGGTATGTCGTTCTAGTTGTCCTGTCAGTGCGGTAAACTTTAAAGTTTGGCATTGAGAATTTATCTTGGGGGTTTAGGTGTGTTTCTGTAATAAGTGCTAGTTTATAGTCGTTTGTTTGCATATAGCGAATAAGCTCTACTTTTTTATATTTAACGCCGTTGGCATTCCATTATCAGGACCGGTAATCTATCCATGGTTGACAGAAGAGACGTACTGGATGAAGAAAGTCAGGAATTCTGAGAAGGTTTTTGGAGGTGAGGATAAGGTCTTGACAATGAAAAGACCCAGTCCGCCCGTAAAGGCTTCCCAGGTCAGAGCAAAGTTAACAACTCTTAGGAGCGGTTCAAAGGTTCCTTTCGCCCAGTCTACAGAAGCGGACGAGGTATGTGTGGTCAGGGATGGGTTAACGGATGCTGCAGGAGCTACATGGGGCTCTGGCTGGGGTAGGTTAACCGTCCTGGCCTTTGTGGACTTGGGGCGTTTATCCTCTCGTTCCTGTTGCGGGGGATTAACCCTGGCTTTAGGAACGGGGGGTGTCGTTGACGACCCTGCTTTAGGGCCAGAAGTGGTATGGGTGTCAGTAAATTAGATTTAGGAATTAGGGCCGGTTTGGGGGAAGTAAGGTAGAAGGTGGTTTCCCCAGTGAATGTCCTCGCCCCCAGCGTAGTACATTATGGCTACAACGAACAGACAGGTACTGCTCTCAAGCGGATTTATTGTGAACTATTACACAAGAATGCTTTATGCAGTTCAATGGCGAAAATTAATCGTTTTCTATGTCAAATTTCTCAAAAACTGTTTGTTATATATTTAAAAATTGAAGTCATTAAATAAAAATATAGACTTTCTCTTTCATTTGGTATAAGGGAAAGTTTGATTGCGTTGAATATTTGCAGAGTTCTGGCTGTTTCACAAAGCTTTGCTAGTGCAATCTGATAATGTAGTCTGGCGGTTTTTATCATTTTCAACGCGCTTTTAAACCGTTCCAAGATATCGAGCTTAAATTTTCATAATTTGATTCCTAAATATTTTTCCATCTTTATATTATATAAAGCTATAGATAGTTTTTAGTTTTACTTTTTATTTTACTTATTTTTATAAATAAGTTTATACATACATCAGGCAATGAGAAATGAATAAGGAACGATTTGTGAAATTTTGAGTTTGATATATTGAATGGTGTAGAAATTATATGAAGCGATAAAAATACAACCAGATTTTACATTTCCAGGTTTTGACATGCAAAACCATATCTCTGCATCGCCAGATATGGCTATGTTTTGGTTTTTATAAAACAGCCATATCTCTGCACATATTTAATCCAACAAGATGTTTCTTATACAAAACGTAAGAAGAAAATCCGTATTTCTATCCACTGTTTTTAGTTTTAAAATAACACGCATCGCCGTGTAGCCTGTGGACAGACTTGAAATTTGTACAAGATATGTAGGAATTAATAGCTTTCACATCCATAATCAACTCCAGTTTCCAGATTCACGCTCCCTCACAACATTCTTTACAAAGTCTGGACATGTAAGCGTACGAAAGTTAGCCTATATACATATGCTAAAACCTTATGCCTTATCAAATATGGATGAAGAAATATTCAAGTTGGTGGATACGTTTGTTTGCTGCTTCACCTCGACCCTTTGGGTTGTGACTGCTTTATAGTCCTTTATCGTACAGACCTTGAAAGCTTACGCACCA